>CAUYON010097863.1:0-16786 GCA_963573935.1 Arctocebus calabarensis | reverse complement strand
GTCTCACTTTATCGCCCTGGGTAGAGTGCCGTGGCGTCACACTGCTCACAGCAACCTCCAGCTCTTGGGCTTAAGCGATTCTCTTGCCTCAGCCTCCCTAGTAGCTGGGACTACAGGTGCCCGCCACAGCGCCCGGCTACCGCAACAGCTTTTGACATAATCGAAAATTCTCTTGAAACATGAATGCTGCTATTCTATTTCGTCCTGGCTTTTATCCTACCTCACTGACTCCTCCTTTTCAATCTTTTCTCCAGGCTTCTCCTGTTCTGTCAGACCAAAGGGAAAGAGGGTCTTAAAACTCAGTGTGGATGTTCGTCTATGACTATAATCTCTGTGTAGGATATCTTATGTATTCTCATGGCATTGAATGCCATCTGTATTCAGACAGCTCCTAAATCTATACCTAGTCCAGCCCTTTATTTCTGGGCCATGTGTAGTCTCAAATCTAGCCATCCATCCCTCCTCTTCATGCAGAATTTTTATAGCCATCTCAAATTTAATACAAATTTGACCTCCATTTCTTATAATTTTCCCTCTACATAATTTTCACCTTCTAAGTAAAAGACACAATTGAATCAAACCAGAAACCCACAAGTCATCTCTGATAGTTGACATTTTATCACCCTTCAATTCTAATATGTCAGTAAGTCCTGGCACATCTGTCTCCAAGATCTATCTTGAATTTGTCTTTTCTCCATCTTTTCTGCAACTACCCGATCTCTTACCTGCTTTACTGAAATAGTCTCTGAACTTTCTCAAACTGTGCATGAATTTCGTCCTCTAATTCATTTATCAAACAACAGCAAAAGTGACTTTAAGCTCTAAACTTCATAACTACACCTTAAAACCCTCCAGTGGATTCCTACAGTATTTAAAAATCTAAATTCCATAACCTGAATAATCTGGCCCTTTCCTATTTCTCCTATTTTAATTTTTCTCACACTCACACTCAATTTTTCCTTGCTCAAGGGCTATTCCCTCTGCCTATAATAATATTCTCCTCCACACCCACTTCCAATTCCTGAATTGTTACCTCCTTTTTTTCTAGGTTACAGTTGTTTAGGCTTTTCTTGACCACCCCACCAAAATATCCTTCTCCCCATACACATAAACACACATCTATAACCATATTTCCTATTTTATTTGATTATTTTATTTTTTTCATGTTTCCTATTTTAGATCCTTGTTACATTCATAGTAAACAACTCAAAATTCTTTATAGGTCTTTTTCCTTATTTTTAGTCTTTTGCTCCCACTAGAATGTTAAATCCATGAAATGTAGAGAGTGTTTCTGACTTGTTGAAAATTATTTACTTTTTTACTATGTTATTCTAAGTACCTATCAATGGCACATAGTAGGCACTTACTGAATATGTGTTGAATGGATGAACGAATGTATTAAGTGATTAATGCGGATCAGTAATTGTACAAAACATGTTACACAGAATTAATATGCTAGTCTATAGATAAGGAAACTATCAGAGAAGTAATAAGACTTGCTCTGAGGAACATAGCAAGTAAGGAGCAGAGCAATGCTTTGGGCTCAGGTATGTCTCTTTTCACTGCGCCAAACCATCTCCCCATCATTACTAGTTCACCCTTGCCCCACTATGCCTCCTCTCCTAATGGTTAGAGAACTTGCTATCAAACAAGTTTTAAGAATTAGACATCCTATGTCACGATTAAATACAATATATATAATTCAATTGGTATGGAATTTCTAAAACAGCAAACAGATTTGCTCACAGAGCTTATGCAATTTGCAGATACATAATTAGGAGTGTTTATTGTTGAGGATAACACTAGCAGCAGCAGTAGAAACAGTGTCAAATCTCCAAGAACTGAATCTTTCTTTCTTATTTTTCAAAATAAATATTGGGGGGAAAAACCGTGTATATGCATGTGGCATAGTCACAGTTTCAGTAGTTCATAATTGTAAATATGATGGGATAATTAAAGTCATGGATTAACTTTCCAAATCATGCCTGGAGGACCGTGGTCAAATTTACTAATTAAGTTTAAGAATTCCGAACTTCTAGAAAGCAGACAATTATGCTTGATATGTATAAAACCTCTAAGCAGTTTGATTTTTTTCTAAAAATAGTTGATCAATGGTTATTCTTCAAATATTCATTTATTTATTTCAGATCCAAATCATGGCTGGCACTGGAGAGGACAATATTACTCAATTTTCAGAAATTTTCCTTTTAGGTTTTGGAGATCTCCATGGCCTTCAGTTTCTTCTTTTTGGAATATTTCTGGCCATCTATGTGGTGACCGTCATGGGTAACATTGCTATCCTAACTGTGGTGACAGCTGATTGCTCCCTTCACACCCCCATGTATTTCTTTCTTTGCCATTTCTCCTTCCTTGAGATTGTCTACACTACTACCATTGAGCCCATGATGCTGAAGACATTGTTATCAGCTCGTGTGCCTATTTCCTTCCCCGCCTGTGCATGCCAGTTTTACTTTTTTGCTTCCCTGGTGGCTACAGAATGCTTTTTCTTGGCTGTAATGTCTTATGATCGCTACATAGCCATCTGCAAACCACTGCATTACTTCAGCATCATGGACCACTGGAGCTGCTTACAGCTAGCTGGTGCCTCCTGGTTGGCTGGCTTTCTGGCACCCATTCTTCTCATGGTCCTCATTTTTCACTTAACATTTTGTTCTGCCAATGAGATTGAGCACTTTTTCTGTGATTTGAAGCCCATCATTAAACTGGCCTGTACTGACACTCAAGTAGCTGAGATGACCTCTTTTGTATGTACCTCTTTATTTGCCCTTGGCCCCTTTCTGCTGACCCTGGCTTCTTATATTCACATCATCTCCACCATTCTGAGGATTCCTTCTGCTGCAGGGAAGCAGAGGGCCTTTTCCACCTGTTCCTCCCATCTAATAGTGGTTAGTCTCTATTATGGAACACTTGGCATTGTCTATGGCTTTCCATCGGGGCTTCAGTATGAAGACTTGTTGAAGCTGCTTTCCCTCCTGTATACAGTAGTTACTCCTGCCCTCAACCCTATAATTTACACCCTACGAAACAAGGCTGTGAAAGTAGCTCTCAGAAAATTGGTGCACTGAGGGATGTAGAATTGGTCAAAAGAAAGTTTGAATATTTGAGTGACTCTTGGCACTTTCTGAGAATCCCATCAAAGCCAAAATCTTTCTATGCTGTCAAAAATATTTACTGTGAAATTTATGAAGGTTTTTTTTCTTTGCTCGTTTCATCAACTCTCTCCACATTAATGAACCAGAGTGTGTTAATCTGCCACTTATTGAATATTTTGTGGGTGCCAGGCATTATGCTAAGTCTTTTGCTTGGATTATCGTGTTGCATCCTCGCAGAAACACTGTGAGGGAGCTACTGTTATGTAAGTCTGCATGCGCTAATATGCAAAGATCTCCATGATGGATTATAAGTGAAAAAAAAAACAACGTATAGTGCAGTGTGTCCCATAAAAGATAAAATAAAAATATTTATACTTAATTATGGATTCATAGACTGTTCTAGAAAGATACATATGAATTGGTGACTGGTTTCCACTTGGTAGAGAAACTAACTAATGTGGAGGTGTACCCTTTGAAGTGGGAATTATGTAAATTCATTGAAAAATATTTTGGTTGCCTATTGCAAATGAATCAAGGTTAACTATTAATTGCCAATTATATAAAAAGTAGAAATGTTCAACAGCCTACATTTATATACCAGCATGAAAGCACTTCTAGACATTTGCAAGGCTTCTTATCTCTCACAGGCAAGTAATAAGCTCTCTGAGGATGGGAACCTTCCTGCACAGTGCCCTAAAGGCCAAAAGTAAAATGTGTATAGAATAGATGTTTGATTTAGCACTTGTGTCATCATTCAAAACAGGGCATCGCAATATGTACTGAGCATAATACTTCCCAATAACTTAGTGTGTTCTCATTTCTGGAATGAAAAGCCCAAAAGGGAAAAGGGCGAGCTCTATGTCTCATACTCACACCATGGCAATGCAGCCATAAAGGCTAGCAAGGGTCTGGTATTAAGTGACAATGGTTATCTGGCTCTTCCTAACACTGTCACCATAGTGACCTTACTGCAACAAAAATATGACCATATGTCTCTGGTGTTTAATCAACCTCTGCCACAAGGACCCCCAATTAGGAACAGAATAAATGTCTCCCATTCTTTGTGACTGTATCATTAATTACTCATGTTGCTTCTGCTTTTACTTGTTCCTTACTTCTACTGGGTTAACCCCTTTTGATTCTTCAAATATCAAAGGCAATTGTCACAAATTCTGTAAAACATTCCCTGATCCTTCATCATCTCTCTAAATTTAGGCCCTCTTTTTCCTACATTATCAAAGCACTTTGCACACATTTCCATTTTAGCATCAGGTACACTGTACAATAATTTTTAAATTTGTGTCTATCTCTTCACCTGTAGGCAGAATGGGGACTGAAGACCCCATTCTTGGCAAGGGAAAACACCCCCAGAAAAAGGGAAAAGCTAAAAAGTAAGCTGAGTAAGTCAAAACTTTTCAAATGAAAAGTCAGCTAGTTTGCCTTTAAAGCAGCCATTGCTAAGTTTCTTATCTGAGCAAGTTTCCTGCTTTTCCTAGAACTCTGGCCTTTTGAGGATACTGCTTACAAACACCCTGACTGGGTCTGTGAACACTCTGAGGAATAGTAGCCATAGAAGAGGCTATGGCAAGGCCTGGAAAGATACATTAACTAGGCTGTTTCCTGCCCAGTAAACAGACAAAGCAGATACCCATTGTGGAGATTTGCATTTGGCTGGGCAGAGATCCAAGGAATAGCTCAAAGCCCTGACATATGGGCAGGAGGGCTTAAATCCTTTATTGCAGAGGAAGACCCTCCATGATGGTGATGAGAGGAAAATTCTTCTCTCCCACTGATTCTTCAGAGGAGATTGATGCCAGTGGTGTTTTACTCTATAGGGAACTACCTGAGTTTAACTACTCCCTAGGAATCTGTATGTGTGAAGTCAGACAGGAGGCTGCCCCCACACAAGGCTCATGTTCTGGACTTCTCAAGGCTGCTCAGACCCTTAAAGTTAATGATTATAAAAACAATAGGAGCTGATATGCTCACTCAGAGAAACTGCTGGTATCTTTGTTTCCTCCCTCAGCTTACCCTCTGGGCAAATAGTCTTCAATAAAAGCTGAGTGGAACAGACACTCAGGACCATGGGGCGGTGGTCCCCTGAGTTTCCATCTTTGAAAGTTCTATTCACAGTCTCTTGTCTCTTTCTTTCACATTGTTTCTAACTTTATATTTCTTCAGTCTCACCGCCAGTTCCAGAGGTCTTAGAGGACCCTCACCCTGGGGCGGGACCCCAACATTCACTTAATTCATAATGGTATTTATCCTACAGTATAGTTGTTCACCTGCTTAGAGTCAAGGATGAACTACATAATTTTTTAAGAGTAGTTTTCAGTTCCAGAAGTCTAAGATTTGTCTTGGGGCAAATTTGACAGTGGAATTTGTGGTCAGGAGGGAAGATTCTCTTACATTTCCTCTTAGTGTCTGGGACTAGCACTGCCTTGAGCCCTTGAGAAAGGAATTCAAATCATTTATTCATATGTCTGACATATTTATTAAATATAAATTAACATATAAAAACATTAAATAAAAATTTAAGTATAAACACCTAGTATGTACTTCACATTATCTTGGGCACAAAAAGGATAAGATGAGGTTCGTGTGAATTTATCCTGAAAACTCTCCTGTGTAACCACTGACCACCTTCACAGTCTCAGACATAGGGCATGTACCACATAAATGTTCAACTAGACCAAGCCAAAGGAATACCGAGTGGCCAGTGAATAGACTTGCCCTCTTTTGAAAAGATCATCAATTTTAAATACTCATCGTCCTAACTCTAGATTTATAGGTTTGGGAGATATGTGAATCATATTTATAGGTTTTGGAGATATGATGCATTGCAGGTAAAAAGTGCGGTGAAGAAGAAGGAGAAGTGATATTTCCACCTGAACAATTTAAGAGTCATTGCTTCCTTCATAACACCAGCCGCCATCTGCCAATGAGAAGGCAACATGTCCATGGAGAGCAGCAATTAGAACTAATTGGATTTCTTCTTTTTAATACCTAAGACAGGGTCCCATTGAGAGCAGGTAAGGAGATCTATTAAAGGCAAGCTGTTCTCTGCATATCACTTAATTTAAGGTATTTAAGGAGGCTGATTACGTGCCCTGATCTCCAAGGATAACTGAAGCTCAAAATGGTAGTTTGTGTAAGTTTAGGTACTTAATTCTTAAACCAGAATGCAAATAAGAAATCGTTTGGAAAGAAAAAACAAATTTAAGAGTATGAAAGCAATGGGTCACTTTTTCACAGGCCACAGTTCAGTTTAGCCTATGTAAAGCCTAGCACCTGAATAAAAGTGAGAAATTTAGATGAAAATTCACCTTTAGGGGAACTACATATGCCAGATTTCTGGGTGCCTATTTGTGTCTTTCACTATCTGAAAAAGTTATAGTATTCAATAGTGCTTTCACAAGTAGGCTTACCACCCAGATAGACTAGTTTACAAGTCCCAGCTCTGTGACCTAAGACTAGTTTACAAGTCCCAGCTCTGTGACCTAAGGCAAATAGTTTGCCCTCCTTGATCTTCAAATCTTCAAATCTCTCCAAGTATAAAATGGAGATACTAGTACTACCTGACATAGTTTGGATATGTGTCTCCTCCAAATCTCATGTTGAAATTCCAATCCCAGTGCTGGAGGTGGAGTCTGGTGAGGAAGTGTTTAGGTCATGGGGCAGATCCCACATGAATGGCTTAGTGCCCTCCCCCAGGATAATAAGTGAGTTCTCATTTTATTGGTTCATGTGGGAACTGGTTGTTTAAAAGAGCTTGGCACCATCTCCTCTCTCTCTTGTACCTTCTCTCACCATTTGACACGGCTGCTGCCCCTTTCACCTTCTGTCTTGATTGGAAGCTCCCTGAAACCCTCCCCAGAAGCAGATACTGGTGCCATGCTTGTGCAGTCTGCAGAACTATGAGCCAAATAAACATCTTTCCTTTATAAATTACCCAGTCTCAGGTATTCCTTCATAGCAAAGCAAAATTGATTAAACACAGTACCTTAGCTCACAAGGCTGTTACAAAGATTAAAAGAGATAATAAATATAAGACTCTTAGTACATAACAGATATTCATTACATGTCAATTATTATTTTAGTAGTTATCATCATTATCATAACTCAAAAGTAGATGTCATTGGGTCCTTTCTTGCTTTGATATAATAAAGAAACATGGACCACAGAGGTATCTGAATAATTGTGAAGTAGTCTGACATCTGAAAGCAGAAACTAGTAAAATCTAAGGCCAAGTTTCTGAGGTTTTCCTAGTTTTGTCAGAGTCTCAGCTGACTCTCATCTTTGGCAAGCAAAACACAAGCTGGACACCAAGGTATTTCCTATGTTAATTGACTGAATAGCTTTGTGAAAACTTTGGGCCCTACTGTCTGGTATGTGGCTTTTAATGGCAGCCCCTAAAATATGACCAGACTGGATTCACCTTACTCTTTCTGCAATAGCCATATTTCCTTCTCTACAGAGTCCCCATGATTTTCTTACTCAAAATCCTAACAACAATAAGCAATGTAAAGGTAAACAAGGGGAGTCCTTGTGGCAGGCTAAAGGGAAATGGACTCATTAAACTAAGAGTTTGGCTCATATATACCATTCCAACTTCATCATATACCATTATTGTATGTGTTCTGGCCCCATTAGGATCTTCACTCTGTTTCTTAAATTTGTAAATTATTTTGTGCCTTAGAATGTTTGCATATGCGATTCCCTCTACTTAGAGTGTTCTTCCCCCAAACTCGATGCAGCTGACTTCTTTTATTCTTCTGCTCTCTAAACCTGACATCAGACAGACATTTCCTGGCCACGTCATCTCATTTTACTTCCCTGCCAACACCAGCACCCTACCTAGTTAAGCTCCATTTCAATATCTCATTATACTTCCCAGCACCAAGCAAAGTGATCATTATGTAATTATTTGTACATTTATGTTTTTCATGCCTATCTCCTAGAATTTCTATTCCTGTCCCACAGTAAGTAGTCAATGCTTATTTGATAAATAAATTAATGAACAAATGCCTTTGGTATTCTCACTCCCTGGTTAGTCAATGAGTAGATATTCAATGGCTGTGGTTTGATGGATGGGTGGCTAAGGAGAGTTTAAAACATATTCACAGATTCTTTAATATTCCTCTCAACAGTAGGTAGGATGAATACCCTCTCTTTTGGAATCTCAAAAGGCTAGTGACTTCTTGAAACAATAGAGAGCATGACAAGAGCACCAACAGAGGGCATCCTGGGCACAACGGTAGCATTCAGAATGAAAGATGTGACTTCCAAGGATGGGTCATAAAAAATTGGTGCAGTCTGCCTTGCTTCAAACTTGTTTTTGGAACACTAAGATACCATGTAAGAAGTCTGATTCCCTGAAATCACCACACTGTGAAGACCAACTCACATGAAAAAGCTACGGGGAATTATTCAGTTGAGAGTCCCCAGAGAGACAGAAATGATGTCCATACAAGGTCTATAGGACTTATACCTGAAAATTCTTTGATACTCTTCTCATTAAAAAAGGGGATCTATGTCCTCTCCCTTTGATTATGGAAGGGTAGTGGCAGCTTTGACCAATAAAACATTACAAGGGCACTAACCGAAAACAACAGTGGCAACCAGCATCAACTGCCAGAAATGTGAGTACAGATGCTTCTAGAAGAACCAATTTTCTAGCTTTCAAGATCCCTCTAGTCATAGAGTTTTCCAAGCTGAGGTCTCAGACACAGAACCATGAACATAATTTAATCATTGTTTTAGTCCACTAATTTCGGGAGTGCTGTGTTAGAAAGGAATGGTAACTACGATAGTGGCCATAGAATCCATTTCCATTTTAGGAGGCACAAAGTAAATGAAGAAAACTCAGGTGTATGAGAAAATTCCTCTTGACCAACACTGAAACACACACACACATACTACAATTTAGCAGATTTCTACAATCACTTCAAAACTTGTTTCCCTAAAGAAAAGATTCCTTGAACTTCCCAAGCATAGGAGAATACTTCCACCCTAAGTATTACCACTGTATCAAGAATACCCCTGCATTAGTTCCCTTGTCATATTTGTTTATACATGTTAACTCACATTTCTTCCCTTCCAAAATCTCACCTATATCACTTCTGTCTCCCCAGCGCCTTGCACTGGGGGTTCAGTTAATACATTTTTGGTGATGAAAATTATATTTCTAATGACAATTTTCATCAGTCCCCTCGAAATGCCAGGTCTTTTTGTGTTCCACGTCCGCACTAACCTCCCTCTAACAAATGTGGAATATAGATGAGGGTCTGAGCCATCTGTGCTGTTTGGTTTGATTTAAGGTCATCCGTGGCTTCACTATCCAGATTTTACCACTAGCGTTTCATACATTCATTTCCTGCCATTCTGCTCCCTACAGAAGGAAACACATGGAGGGATGGTCACACTAAGCCAAGCGAAGGCTACAGCAAAAAGCAACGACTGCCATGATGATAATAAGTGTATCCAACAGTTAATGAAATTTTACTATGCTCCAGGGAGTGTATTAATGTTTCATATACATGATCCCATGAAATTTTCACGATGGCCACGTAAGATAGACGCTATTATTTTCACCATTTTATGAATGAGGAAAATGAGGTTCAGAGTGGGTAAATACATGTATGAACATTTCACTGCTAGCAAGTTGTGGCATGCACATCTATGTGACTTTGAAGTTTAATCTACTGACATGTATTCTCATTGATGTGCTCACTTCCTCAGGATTTTAAAAATTCTTTCTTTGTAATGGCACAATGCAGTAAACGCAGCGTATGTCTGGAATTTAAAGGCATTTAAGGCGATAGCTTCATTGAATGCAGGGAGGGGTTTTTGTGGGTGAGGATGGAGCAGAATGTTCTTTTTAGTGAGAAACTATCCCCTAAGGACATCCACAAAGATGACCATATCCGTCATTTCCTGGGATCAGAAGCAGACAGGGGCAGTGTGCTGAATTATGCCATCTTCCCTCCTCCTGTGATCTGCCAGCTTTTGGAGTTACAGATATTGAGATTTAGAGTCCATTTCCTCTCATATGTTGCCACCACTAACCTGGATTTTCCCCTCTGTCTCCCCCTGAAATCGCTCTGTAGGGGGCAGCGAGCACCCTTTGAGGTTGGCATAGGACAGCGTAAAAACTGGACTTTCATGCGCACTTCAGATGAGAGGGCCCCGTGGGTGGCCTCCAGAGATAGCTGCCAGGCAGAAAGACCCTCGATTTGTTGTGTAACGCTAGCAAGTGCTTCCACAAGGTGATGATTCATCCCACCTCAGTATGTGCACTGCTGACGTGGATGCAGATGAGGGATACACAAGGGCTGAAAAACTCAGAAAAGAAACTAAGAATTTGGTTTAACTGGGTGGAAGTAATTCTAATTGCAGGCATTTATGTGAACTGTTTACAATTTATGCTTAATTGCCACCCGGCACAATAACAATTATGCATATCATTAAATATGTGTCAGATTAATTTTGTTGTAAATTTTGATTATAACAGCAAACCCTATGTGTGTATGCTCTATCTTTATAATTTGTTGCTCAGATTGCTCACAATTTAGGAATAAATGAGACAGAACATTGGCTGGGGGGCCAAGAGTGGGGAAGGTGCAGAGGCGGCTGCCTTGGTTGAATATTTACTATGGGTAGCGCACAAAGTGGATAATCAACAAATGCATAAATCCCAGCAGCTTAACTTCACTGGAGCTCTGCAGGCAGCTTCACGATCTTTTATTCATTTATTGTTGATTCTTTCGCTGTGTTCATGCCCACAGCATGTTCCCGAGCCTTTTCTGGTCTCCTTGGCTTCACAACTTACCACTGCCTCCCTTGACTCTTGCTCAAGGGATAAAGATGACTTCATCCCTTTGCAAAGTAAGCCTGGCTGTTGCCTCCCTATCTGCATCTCAGCTTTCTTTCATGTGGGCTTCTGGCCTCTGACAAGCCCTTTTGTCTGTGCTGGGATCTTTCCCCTATTTATCCAAAGACAGGTTCACTATCCCGGTATTTCACTATGTCTTTATTTCCCTGCTTTCTGCCATGCACATAGTAGGCACTTATAAATCTTTGTGAAGTTTTCCTTAAGTGATACACGGGACACAAAGGGACCCCCCACACACACACACACACACAAACTGGCCTTGCTATCCTCTCGGCACCATCGTTTTCTCCTCTTCCTCTAAGCTAACCTTATACTTACATATCTGAAAAATCCAGTTAGATTGAAGATAAGGGGCTTCTATGTCTTTTATTTCTGATTTCTTAGCACAGTTTGAAGCACTCAGTACATGCTGAAAGAGCTGCACTTATGGCTTCTCAGGGGCTGATTTTTCTATAGAGGGATGAAGATGTCTGGCACTTTCTTCCCCAGCTTGCTCTTGGAAAGGCTGAGTAAGATAATAGAAAGCATGTGGTTTCGGTATCAGCCTGACTTGAGTTTCACTCTGGGCTCTGTCACTCAGTGACTCAGAAAACTTGGGCAACTGACATCATCTTTCTGAAGTCCAATTATCATCTGCAAAATGGGGATAATAATAGAATGTATCTTACAGAATTGTTGTGAGGATAAAATTGCATGCTGATGAAAAGGACCTGACACACACTAGTAATGATTATTTTTAGGCAGAAACTTTCTGCTCCGGTGGCTCACTCACACTGAAGATGTTTTCCTCCTACAATGGTAATAATGAGCCCAGTATTTCAGCAGCCTCAAGCCTTATTTATTATCCATATTCATCTCTCATTTTTAGTTCTAGATCAGTAGTCCTTATTCCTTTGAGACCTCATACTTCCTCTTAATAACAAATATTTGGTGACTCCCTCTTCACTATTCTGAAATGAAGTTCATACATAATATAACCTACCTACACACATAATTTCAAAAAAATCAATATAGTGACCTAACTGAAAAATAAATGAGAAATGAAAAGAAAGAAATTTACAGTAAAATGATATGTATTTCAATATATAAATGCAAGGGCATGACTCTATCAGACAACATAATGAAATACATGATTGCACCAACTTATAATGAATAAGTTTATATTTAGGAGAAGTAAGCAGATTGAGAGATATCACATACACAAGGCGGAGATACAGGAAAACCATAGGGTAAAAGTTCCTGTCAAGACAAGAGTCATGTGGGCAGTGCCCCAGGGGTAACAAAAGCTGGCGAGGTGCCTGCGGTCCCCCGTTGGTCGGTGGCACGGTCCATGCTGTGCTGTTTCCAACATGGGGCAAGCCTCACTCCCCTTCTGACTCCCCACCTCTACTAAAGTTACAGTTTCAGCGCAACTGCCCCACAGCCCATGAGATGCTCTGCCCTAGCAAAAATTTGCCAGACACTCCGGATTCCTCAGGGGGTAGTCTTTCAGACGGCCGGGGGAGGGGTCAACGAGTACAGGAAGCTACGTAGGGAGAATATTAGATCAACTTTTGTCCCAGCATCCTTAATCATCAGAGAAATACAAATCAAAACCACTTTGAGATATCATCCAGCTCCAGTAAGATTAGCCAACCTCACAAAATCCCCAAACCAGAGATGTTGGCGAGGATTCAGAGAAAAGGGAACACTTCTGCACTGCTGGTGGGAATGCACACTAATACATTCCTTTGGGAAGATTTTCGGAGATCACTTAGGGATCTAAAAATAGGCCTGCCATTCGATACTACAATTCCTCTACTAGGTATATATTCAGAAGACCAAAAGTCACTTTATAACAAAGATATTTGCACTAGAATGTTTATTGCAGCCCAATTCATGATTGCTAAGTCATGGAAGAAGCCCAAGTCCCATTGGGCTTTGACTCAGGAATGGATTAATCAATTATGGCATATGTATACCATGGAATATTATGCAGCCTTAATAAAGATGGAGACATTACCTCTTTCATGTTTACATGGATGGAGCTGGAACATATTCTTCTTAGCAAAGTATCTCAAGAATGGAAGAAAAAGTATCCAATGTACTAGGCCCTAATATGAAATGAATTTCTAAACACCCACACTTCCATGTGAAAGCTATAACCCAACTACAGCCCAAAATGAATGGGAAAGCGGAAGATGAGGAGAGAAGATGGGTGGAGGGAGGGTAATTGGTGGGAATACACCTATGGTGCATTTTACAAGGGTACATGTTACCTATTAAGTGTAGACTATAAAAGTCTTAACACAATAACTAAGAAAATGTGGTGAAGACTATGTTAACCAGTTTGATGAAAGTATTTCAAATTGTATATAAACCCAGCACATTATACCCCATAATTGCATTAACGTACACACACCTATGATTTAATAAAAAAAAAAAAAACTTTGCTGCATGGCCCACATGTGGTCACATGAATAAAGAGAGGTAGAATTGACAACAAGCAGTTCCCAACATTTAAGGTTAAAGGAATAAGTTTCAAAGCAATTACTGGTCAATAATTCTCTAAAACCAGTGATGTAAATGTTACTCCAAATACACAGTTTGCCTTAATATATAACACAAAATGTATCTGTGACTTGATTATGCATATTTATAAAATGAAAACTGTATCATTCAAAGTATGTCAATCATAATGAAGTCACTAGACTTTTTTCCAAAAATCATGTATTAAATGAAAAGTCCCTAATTGCCAAATACAGTTTTGGGGACATTATTTCAAAGGTGAGGAGGCTGTTATTCCAAGTGTGGTGACAGATATGTGCATTGATTTTCACAATAGAATATTGAAGGCTTTAAACATAAAGGCATATTTAACATGAGTTTGTCTACCATTTAAATTTAGAAAAGATTTTCTGACTGAAGCCTGTATCAGTTTCCTAGAGGTCTGTATAAAGTACCACAAACTGCATGGATTAAAACAAGAGAAATTTATTCTCTCATGTTTCCTGAGGCTAGAAGTCTGAAATCAAGGTATCCTAAAGGAATAAAATTTGGTGCAGCCAGATTTTCTAAGTATTTTTTATAAAAGTAGCCAGATATGTGGTTCTTCTTGTTGTTTTTAAATATGATATTTTTCAATTCTAAAATATTGGCAATTAATTAGAAATACTTTATATTTAAATAATCATTGAGATTAATCTTGTATAGCTCAAGCAAAAATCTTATAGGCAGGATTAAATTTAGTAATCTCCAAATAACAGACTTAACGTAAGCACACACAGATATATATTTCTGGAGAAATATCACAACTCTAAATTATAAATCCAGTCACATATACATGAAGGAGACAATGACATTCCTATCTTTAAGGAATCCTGCAATGCTTGTGTCTTTCTGAGTTTTGCATAACAAGGCCATTTCTTGCCAAAGAAATATTTTTATTACCCATTCTTGCATGTTGCCTTGCTTGTAAGTGCCTTATTGTTAGATATTTGCTTAAGACATTTCTTTTTTGACTGTAGTTTGATATTAAAATGTGTTACATGGATCAGCGTGGGTGTTGTTAATGTCACTTCAAGGAGATTCTTTTGGACTTTATATATTTGGTTGATAAAAAATCACTATTATGAAAGCCTCTGGGGCTAAATATAAGACCAAAGTGTTAAGAAAGTTTTTCGTTCATATTCAACCACATTTCAGATCCTGTATAGGGTCTCATTAATGAAATATTTTCTTTGCATACCAGTCAATCTTAAATTTTGGTGCTATACATTTTCTCTAAGTTCTTGGAAATAAATTCCCTGAATTTCTTGATAAATTATTTGGTCCTATTTTTATTTCCCTGGGTAGAATGAAGGGAAGAAAAAGCTTGAAACTTTATGAGTTATGATACCCTCCTTACATTTGTGGCAGCTGTTAAAAAGATAGAGCATTCAACTCTGTAATCCATCAACAATGTTTTTATTGAATGATTAATCTGTTTTCAGCTTTGTGGTAAAATCTTTGACATTCATTCATGTTTTCAACTCTGAAGGAATAAGCCCTTGGGAAAGGGTTTGAGAATTCCATTAGTATATAATGTATGCCTCGGGAGTCCCTGACTACCCTCCTCATTCCTACCACAGATATCAACGTACTGACCATACTAGTACTCTAATTCAAGATGCCTGCACTTATAAATCTCCGAGTTTCTAGACTCGGACCAATGGACAGTGAGAGGCTCCATTAACAGTCCTAGCAGAAAGGTGTGCATGTCAATTCAGAGTTTTCATATGTTTCTAAATATATATTCAAGTAGGTGGCATGAAAATATTTTGAAGAAAAAAACAAATATAATCGCACTCCATTGTAATAACTCTGAGGGATCAATCGATTTTCTGCCTTTCAGGACAAAGGTTGAGATAACATTAGAGGATATTATAGTAAGGAAGCACAGTTAGATGTGGGAGGAAGGCATTCATGTTAGAGGAAACTAAATGCTCAAAGGCTTAAAAAGGTGAAACAGAATGGTATGTGTGGGTGGGAGCAAAAAGTTGATATCTGCATGATCTTATATATTGATAAATCCAAGGAGGAAAGAGAGAGATTTATGTGGTTCTGTAAGAGAATAAGCATAAGAAACTACTTAGCACCTTACAGAAGCCTATCTGATGCATTAGCTATACTCTGTGGTTTGATTTGCTTCTTCTAATGCACAGGAATGATTTTTATCAAGTGATAACCCAATATTTCTGTCTGATTAATAACTTGAATAATCTATGGAGAATATTCTCATAGGAAACGAGTGATGTTTAATCAGCAGCAGGAGAGTGTTCTGTAGATGGTCAGAACCTGCAGCTTGCCATACTGGAAATTAATTACTAGAGGATAAGGAGTGGCTGAGAGGCCCTGATGCGTGAAATAGAGCCATATTTAGGTTTTGGGAAAGTGGGAATCTCTTGTCATTCATGCAGTTTATTTCAGCAGAATTTGTCTAGCACAGTTTGGTAGTGCAAACATTGAACACTGGGGGAGCCAAACAAACAAAATAGATTAGAATGGCTATGTTCATTACAATTCAGAACAAATGTAAAGTCGTCCCAGAACATTTGACAATGTGTACCTTCTCCAAGCGTAAGATTTAAACAAATACCTTGCTTAGTCTCAATATAAAGCTTTAGTCAGAGGAATTTTTGTATTGGCACTAGCAGACTGTATAGTAGCAATCAGATTGTTATTCTAGAACTTTGCAAGCCTGATCCAATGCCATAAAAAGTTAGAATTGGTTTTGTTAACTTTGAAGTGTGACATAAACTTTTTTATTCCTATTGTCATTTTTACTTGTTTCTAAATCAAAAAGCAAATTGGAATATAAGGTAAAAATTCTTATTTTCATTCACATCTTCTCACATGCTTTTATTTCTTGTGTATTCCTCCAGATATATTACATGCAAATATGAACAACAAAAACACAATTCTTTTGTTCTTTTTATACAAATAGTGGCATATGAAATATATTTTATAAAACTTTTATATTTGGCCAGTTCTTATTAATAATGATTTTAGATACTTTAGAATTCTTGCCTTTACAAAGAATGATGTAATAAATATCTTGACTCAAATGTATTTTGAACTTATGCAAGTTTATTTCTAGGTTAAAATTTAAAAGTATAACTATAAGATTAAAAGACATGCAGAGTTACAAATTTAGAAAATATAGCCAGATTGCCATCATTTTTCTTCTTGTTTTGTAAATTTACACTTCCACTAGCAATGAATAAGAGTGTCTTTTTCCCAATACTTTGGGTCTCCAAAT
>CAUYON010097860.1:0-14068 GCA_963573935.1 Arctocebus calabarensis | reverse complement strand
CGATTCTCTTGCCTCAGCCTCCCGAGTAGCTGGGACTACAGGCGCCTGCCACAACGCCCGGCTATTTTTCTGTTTTTGCAGTTCGGCCGAGGCCGGGTTTGATCCTGCCACCTTTGGTATATGGGGCCAACACCTACTCGATGAGCCACAGGCACCGCCCTATGTTATTTCTTTATTACCCCTTGAAGCCCCTTCTAGAATTATAATTCAGCAACAATTCTGTTGTTTCATTAAGGCAGTAAAATCTCATATATTAGGTTTTTACACTTGATTTTTATTTTTTTTAGTCATCGTCATTTGAGCCTTACAGTAGCCTCAGGAAAAGTGAATAGGACTGGTAATGTTACCCTCTTTTGTTGCTATCCAGAGGGAGTCGACATCTGTATTCTCAGGTAATTGCTGTAGGAATCCCATCAAGACTTGCATTTTGTGGTATACACATATTACAGGGTGGCACCAAAGGACTACTACTATATGTGATAGATCCAAGTTTGGAGTCAGCTTATTCATTCCATAAATAGTTAGTGAGCATCTACTACATGCTAGGCACTGTCTTAGATGTTGGGAGATTGAGCTGTGAAGGATTTAGTACCTGGTCTCAAGGAATTGGAGCCCAGAAGAAGAGTATCTTATGGGATAGAGAGGGGAAGGGTAGGACGTTACCAGATTATATTAATAATAATAATAACAGCTATTACTTACCTGATATTTACTATGTCCCAAGTACATTCTAAGTACTTTACATATGTTTGCTCATTTAATCTTCACTATATACCTCTAGGCAAATAATATTTTTATCCTGTTTTACAAATGAGTAAACTATGCACTAAGTAGGGTTGGTACCTTGACTGACAGTATGCAGCTGGTAAATGGCAGCTGTAGATTTGGAGCAGGCAGTCTGACTGAATCTGTGACTCCTAGAAAGGATTTTCATATGAGAGACACCCAGGCTGTGTCTTGAGTGACAGGTTGTAGTTAGTCTGGCAGAAGAGTGATTGGGATATGTCTACATGGTTTTCTAGACAGAAAAATGTAGTATCATGAGTATATATTCCTTTGATGAACATGTGCACAAATTCTGCTGGAGACCTGGAGTGGAAGAGTGGAATTGCTGGATCATGGGGTATGTGTCTGTCTTTAGAAGAATAATGCCACACAGTTCTCCAAAGTAGATGTAACAGTTTATATTCAAATAAGTATTGTATGAGAATTTCTGTCGTTGCATAGCCACGCGAAGACTTGATATTATCAGATTTTCAACTTTTTAGCCATTCTGGTATGTAAGGGGTGTATCATTATCATTTTTGTTTGTATTCTCTCATTTACTGTTGAAACTAGATTCCTTTTCATATATTTCTTGGCCACTTTGATAATTTTGGATTTTTTTCTTTTGTTTGGAGACATGTTTCATCTATCCTCTTGGCCCTTTTCTTTTTGGGTTATCTGCTTTTTTCTCCCCTCCTTTTAGAACTTGTTAGAACTCTTGAATATGAGCCCTATGTTGATTTTTTTGTTGCTTTTCATTTTCTTGAGGGTGCTTTTTGAAAAACAAACGTTCTCAATTTTCAGGTAGTCATATTTGTCTTTTTAAATAATAGGTATTTTTTGTGTCCTGTTTGAGAAATCTTTCCCTACCCCCAGATTATGACGGATTACCTCCTGTTATCTTCTAAAAGCTTTATTACTAATCTTTCACATTTAGATATACATTTCATTGGGAGTTGATTTTTGTAAATGATAATACTTGTGGGTGCTCCTTTGCCTTTAAGATTTTTAAAATATTTTGTCCAGATTTTCTGGCTGTCCTCCGCAGGATGGTTGGTCTGAATTACCTAGTTTACTATTCCCAGTAAAATAAATCTCTTTGAAAGTTTTAGTTTCACTTTGACTTAAAAATAAACTGTTCTTGTAAGAGGACCTTAATGAATATGTTTACTAAAAATATAAAAATAAAAAAGGACTAAAAAACTATACAGATTCATGGCCGGGTTTTCTTTTTTTTTCTTTTTTTTTAATTTAAGAGACCAAAAAAAAGCTTCTCTTTCCTCTGTGCTTCTGTCAACTGTAAATATTGTTAGGTACCGTAAAGCTTACCACATAAAGTGAATATGGTTATACTTATTGCAGGATAATTTCAGAACATTAATCGTGGGAAAATTTTAAATTAAAAAAATACATACTCTCAAATGTTGACAGTTTAACTGTGGCCATGGCCACTCCTCTTTCTCTGTTTATCCATAAATTTAGACCTCTTTTTTGGCCAGAGATGGACTGTATGCAAACCATATCCAGAATGCTTTCAGTTTGTGCCACAAAATATGAAGAAAATGTTTTCAGTTTATGGCAACTAGATCCATGACATATGATGCTCCAGGAACTGTTTTTACAGTGTGCAAGATGCACAGGAACAGAATAGCAATCTCACATGATTGTTGGCAAGGAAAACCTGGCTATGTGGCTGATGTTAAATTTGCTTTTTAAGACAGCCAGATCAGTCTGAAGACTTTGAGGCTGCAGCAGGGAGATGATTTTGCAGTTAGTAAACACAGCCTTGGGAAACTGTGGCAAGGCAGTTTCTGGTGGAGCCATTTACAGCTTCTCTTCTAGCAGAAGAGTACAGTGGAGGCTCCAGAAAGGAAAACCTGATGTGGCCTCTAGGGAATGTTGCCCAGGGCATTAGAGTCTCCCCCAAGGCACTGCTGTCAACACAACCCTGCCCAGCCCCACCTTGTCTCTAAGATTCAGCAGGGAGGACAACAGCATGGTTGTAGATGAGCTGTTAAGAGTAGGAGTTTGCAAAAATGACTTCTTTACCTTTGAGTAGATCCTCGGCTGGACTGAATTTTGAAAAAAAAAAAAAAAAAGCAGGGATTTGTACCTTGAATGTTAGGGCTAGGAGCCATACTCTTCCTTCTTGCCCAGCCCTTGTTTAGACCATTTTCTTTATCCTTTTTTTAAAAGAATGATTCCCAAGCCAGGTGTGGTGGCTCACATCTGTAAGCCCAGCATTCTGGGAGGCTAAGGCAGGAAGATCCTTTGAGCTCAGGAGTTCAAGGCCAGCGTGAGCAAGAGTTAGACACCACAAATCCCACCCCGTCTCTAGTAAAAGTAGAAAAATTAGCCAGGCATAGTGACTAATTCCTAGTTCCTCTGGAGGCTGATGCAGGAGGATCACTTGAGCCCAGGAGTTTGAGGTTGCTGTGAGGTAGGGTGATACAATGGCACTTTACCAAGGATGACAAAGTGAGATTCTCTCTCTCAAAAAAAAAAAAAAAAAAAAATAACAAAAAAAATCCCAGAGTGTGGTCTGAGGATTAACCCCATCAACCCACCCAGAGTTTTTCAGGAGGTCACAACTATTTTAACAACATTAAGATCCACTGTGCCTATTTAATTCATTCTCTTGTGAGTGTACGGTAGAAATTTCTAGAGGCTACATGATATGTGGTACTGCAAAAGATTGAATGCAAAAGCAGACATTAGGGTACAGCAGTGATCTCTTAAGCTAAACATTAAAGATTCTTGCAAAAATATAACAGTGGGGTGGTGCCTGTGGCTCATCGAGTAGGGCGCCAGCCCCATATACTGAAGGTGGAGGTGGCGGCTTCAAACCTGGCCTTGGCAGAATTGCAAAAATGTAACAGTGGCGGCCAGGCACGGTGGCTCACGCTTGTAATCCCAGCACTTGGGAGGCTGAGGTGGCTGATTTGCCTGAGTTCACAGGTTTGAGACCAGCCTGAGCCAGAGTGAGACTTTGTCTTGAAAAATAGCCGGGCATTCTAGCAGGCACCTGTAGTCCCAGCTACTGGGAAGCTGAGGCAAGAGAACTGCTTTAGCCCCAGAATTTGAGGTTGATGTGAGCTGTGATGCCACAGCACTCTACCAAGGAGTGGCAAAGTGAGACTATGTCCCCCCAAAATAAAAAATGTAACAGTGGCACTTTCTCTCACAGTTTTTAATCTTTTGAAATATTATTTTTAATTTAAAAAGGTGATACTTTATTATTGATTTTTTGTGTGTGTGTGTGGAGACAGAGTCTCACTCTATTGCACTCGGTGGAGTGCTGTGGAGTCACAGCTCACAGCAACCTCCAGCTCCTGGGCTCAAGCGATTCTCTTGCCTCAGCCTCCCAAGTAGCTGGGACTACAGGCGCCCGCCACAGCGCCCGGCTAATTTTTGACGCAGTTCGGCCGGGGCCGGGTTTGAACCCGCAGCCCTCGGTATATGGGGTCGGCGCCCTACTCGCTGAGCCACAGGCGCCGCCCTATTATTGATATTTTTAAATGAACTAAAATTTTAAATGTTTCATAGTCTTTATTTTTAGGATGGCAGATATTTTTAATTATAACTAACGCAAACACAAGTTCTTTGAGGTTCTCTATAATTTTTAAAGAATGTGAAGGGATTCTGAGACAAAAATGTTTGAGAATCACTGCTTTAAATCCTGTCGGTTCCAGTTGGAATGCCTTCAGTTCTCTCTGAAACAAGCATAAGATTGTTCGGCCGAGTGTTTTCTCTGTGTTCTCTGAACTACTGTGCTGGACTGCTTAGTGCTTAGTTTTCTTCTTATCTAGAAGCCCCTAAAGACAGGGATCTTAAATATTTTTTTTGAGACTTCTAGGATATATCTTATAGGCACAACAAAATAAATGATTATTTACATTATTGCTACCTTCATTATCAATGTTTCACTTATTGGTTTATTGGAGAAGCAATATTTATCTAAAAATTTGTGAACAACCTTTTTTTGTCTTTCTTTTGGAGACAGAATCTCACTGTCACCCTGGGTAAAGTGCTGTGCCATCATAGCTCACAGCAACCTCAAACTGTTGGGTCCTCTTGCCTCAGTCTCCCCAGTAGCTGGGACTACACGCATCCATCAGGACACCTGGCTAATTTTTTTCTATTTTTAGTAGAGACAGGGTCTTGCTCTTGTTCAAGCTGGACTCCTGAGCTCAGGTGATGAACCCATCGTGAGCCATCATGCCTGCCCAAGGATGCTGCTTTTCAGTTAGTAACAGCACATTAAGGTAGTGTGCGAACTGCCTGAGGTCCCTAGACTTCCCAGTAGAAGCAGCAAAGGAAACTTCAGGGGTTGATGGCAGGACCCCAGCACAAAAATGTCAAATTTATTCTTGTATCTTGTATCAAGGAAGGTTGCCTAAGAAAAACAAACTCTAAAACAGGAAATGATTAGAAAGACATATGCCCTACCTTGGGCTACTGTAATCCAATTTGCTCAACTATTTTATGCCCTCCAGCATAGCTGATAATTTGCCAATTCTTATCAGAAAGGGATTGAGAAAGTAAGGTTGTCTTCTAAAAATGTAAACACAACTGTAAATCATTTGGAGGTAGGGACAGGAATGGCAGGGAGGAAGAACTGTAGGGTAGAGAACAGCAAAAGCAGCTACAATAAGCAGAAACAAGAAATTCATCCCATCTAGCTTTGCTGAATGCTTTCTAAGTGCATGGCACCTCATTGAGGAGTTTTCACAGCAGGCGTCTACAGGCAGGTTTTATTGCAACATGATGGTGATACAGTAGTAAATTAGACTTAGATCTTCAGGAAGCTTATAATCTAGTAGTGTGCACACTCACACACAAGTCTAGTGGAAATGTGTATCAAGTACAGTTGCCAACTCAGAAGAAAGATCCACCCAGATCATCTGTAAAAAGAAGGAATCAAGAAAGATTTCACAGGATGAGTTTCCTGAAACCTGCATCTTGAAAGTTGTAAAGAAATTTGTCCTGGGAGTGGGAAGCAGTTCTGGTAGAAACAGCATGTACAAAGACACATGAAGCCATAAAGTGCTCAAGGGAAACTGAAGCAATTTGGTTTTGTGAAAAAAAGATGAAGGCTGACAGGTAAGCAGGTACCAGGTCTTGTATACCACACACTAGGAGTTGGATTTTATCTGGAAAGTGGATGAAAGAGATTGCAAAGGCCCTTCTCTTTTCTTTCTTTTTTGGAGACAGGATCTTACTCTGTCTCCTGGGTTAGAGTGCCGTGGTGTCATCATAGTTCACTGTAGCCTCAAACTCCTGGGCCCAAGCAATCCTTGTGCCTCACCTTCCTGGGCTACTTTTTTTTTTTTTTAGTAGAGATGGGGTCTCCCTTTTGCTAAGACTGGTCTCGAACTCTTTCGCTTAAGCAGTCCTTCCACCTTGGTCTCCCAGAGTGCTAGGATTACAGGCATGAGCCACCTTGACTGGGAGATCAGAATTGACAGAGTTTGGTGAGAGGAAGGAGCTGATGATGTTCTCAAATTTCGGATTTGAGTGGGATAACAGTATTCCCAAGTGACAAGAAAAAGAACACAAATGTAATGTGATTGCACTATTCAACACTAGCCTGGGCAAAAAAGCAAGATCCTATCAGAGAGAGAGAGAAGGTTTAATATAGATTTTATTTATTTATTTGTTTGTTTGTTTGAGACAGAGCCTCAAGCTGTCACCCTGGAGAGAGTGCCATGGCATCAAAGCTCACAGCAACCTCCAATTCCTGGGCTCAAGCGAGTCTCTTGCCTTTGCCTCCCAAGTAGCTGGGACTACAGGCGTCCTCCACAATGCCCGGCCATTTTTTGGTTGCAGCCATCATTGTTGTTTGCTGGGCCCGGCTGGATTTGAACCCGCCAGCTCAGGTGTACGTGGCTGGCGCCTTAGCCTGTTGAGCCACAGGCGCCGAGCCTTAATATAGGTTTTAATGTTTTTTGAGAAAGTGTTTCAGTTCATGTTCCTTTTTTTCTTTCTTTTTTTTTTTTGCTTTTTTTTCAACAAGGAGACAAGGTCTCACTCCGTTGCCCAGGTTGGAGTGCAGTGGTGCAATCATAGCTCACTGCAGCCTTAAACTCCTAGGCTCAAGCAATCTTCCCACCTCAGCTTCCCAAGTGAATGGAACTACAGGCACGTGCCACTGCAGCCTGGCTACAGTTCATATTCTTGATAACCGTTTGCCTTTATTGAGCTTGTGTTTGGTGCCCTGCTGTGTACTAAGAGTTTTATACCTATTTCGTTTAAACTTTTTTTTTGAGACAAGAGTGTCATTATGTCGCCCTCAATATAGAGATGTGGCGTCACAGCTCACAGTAACCTCCAACTCGTGGACATAAGCGATTCTCTTGCCTCAGCTTCCCGAGTAGCTGAGACTACAGGCACCTGCCATAATGCCCTTTTTTGGTTGTAGTTATCATTGTTGTTTGGTAGGCCCGGACTGGGTTTGAACCTGCCAGCTGTATGTGGCTGGCGCCCTAGCCACCGAGGTACAGGCGCTGAGCCAAAACTTTAAAAGAACTCTGTAAGGAAGGGTTCCTGGTACTGTTACCAAGTGTTGGATGCGGAAGCTGAGGCCTACAAGGTCAAGCCAGGGGCCCAGAGACAATAGCCGGTGAACGAGCTGCCAGTGCTGTTGCCTTCCTTGGTATCTTAGCCTGAGCATGTGACTCACTGGGATTTTTCTCTTTTTTCAGGGTTTTGGTTTTTTGCACTGAATGTAACCTGGACTTATCTTCACGGGCTCGTGTTGCCCGAGGATACTGTCAAAGGTAAGTTTTAAAAATGTACATCTACCATGTATGTGTACTGGCAATTAAATTATCATAGTAGAGTCCTCGTCTTACCAAGAAGAAAAGTACTTTCTGACAGTGTTGCCCCTTTCCTGAGATCTTACAGAAATAGATGTTTAAAGTGGCCATCACATCAGCCCTTTGCATTTCTGTTGTATGGTAGATCCCTTTGAATGCACTGGTATTTAGACTCATAACTGACATTTGGTGACTTATTGCACCAAATGGAAAGCTAGATCTTAGTTATGAGGATTAGCAGTTCCCGGTTTTTTGTGAGTATATTTCCAGCTTCCTTGCCTCTCGTGGCTCCTTTACGTCAGTCAGTAGTCCCCATTCGCTTTCTGAATGACAGATGTACTCAAGTCATGCCTTTGCTTAAACAGTTCTCATGATGCCCAGTTACTACAGATGCTGTCCTACAAGTCCCTTCAAAAATTTAGTTCCAATCTCCATTTCTTTTTTTTTTTCCAACTTTAAATCTTTTTAAAAATTTTTCTTTTCTTTTTTGAGACAGAGTTTCACTTTGTCACCCTCAGTAGAGCACTGTGGTGTCACAGCTCACAGCAACCTCCAACTCCTGGGCTTAGGCGATTCTCTGGCCTCAGCCTCCCAGGTAGCTGGGACTACAGGCGCCTGCCACAATGCCCGGCTATTTTTTGTTGTTGTTGCAGTTTGGCCAGGGCCAGGTTCGAACCCACCACCCTCAGCATATGGGGCTGGCGCCCTACTCACTGAGCCACAGGCGCGCCACCCCCCCATCAACTTTAAGTCTTAACAGATAACTTTTTGATTTCCTAGGTATATATTAATAGTTTTTTGGTCATGATCTTGTGTCTTGGTTGATGTTTTCCTCTTTGCTTAGAGTTTGGAAGAGGGGATAAAATATAACTCTTTTCATTTCTGTATTTTTCCTCTTGTCCCCTCCTCTCAGACTCTCTTGGTAGAATTCCTTTTTTATCTGTGTTCTAAGAGCGCCTGTTGTTGTTATAGGAATAAATTTTTTTTTATTTTACATTATAGTTATTTGTATCTGTCTTCTTTACTACTTTGTAAACCCTTTGAGACTCCTTAGAAAGGAACTAAGCTGTTTTTTTTGTTTTTTTTTCAGAGTCTCATTCTGCACCCTTTATAGAGTACTGTGGCTTCATAGCTCATAGTAACCTCAAACTCCTAGGCTCAAGCAATCCTCTTGCTTCAGCTTCCTGAGTAGGTGGAACTACAGGCACCCACCATAATACCTGGCTGTTTTCTTAGAGACGGGGTCTTACTCTTGGTTAGGTTGGTCTCGAACTCCTGAATTCAAGCATTCCACCTGCCTCAGCCTCCCAGAGTGCTAGGATTACAGGCATGAGCCACTGCACACCACTGAACTAACCTATTTTTAATGCCAGTGGGCTGCTCTTAGACTTGTGAAGAGCTTTATGTACATTGTTTAATCCTTCTAACATCTCTCCTGCTCAATTTTATGGGTGAAAATACTGGGGATTAGAAAGTTAAGTAACTTGCCCATAGTCACACAGCTAATAACTGATAAAGAAGAATGATTTCTATTCCATCGAAGCCTTAGCTCATTCTAGTACCCTGTGCTAGCCTAGTACCATCTGGCATGTGCTAGAGACACAGTAAATGTGTACTGAATTGATATCTATTATATTTAAATAAAAAGCACCATAGTTGATTAATTCATTCTTTCTTATATAGAAACTCACATATTAAATGCCAGGTACACAGTTTTAAGCAGACTGTGAATACAGAGATTAACAAGATATAGTGCCTAGTATCAAGGGGTGGACAGTCTAATCCCCATCACATAGAGGTACTATTTGAACAAATAAATCCAATAAAATATTACAGATTCTATAGTAGAATCCAAACAAGATCCACAGGGCGCACTGAGGAAGGAATTCTCACTTCTCCCTAGGGATAGATCAAGAAATTTTTTACAAAGCTGAATCTGGAATGACAGGAGGGTGTTTCCTGTTGGCACTGGGGAGGGAAAGACAGAAGGAGTTATTGGAACAAAAATATGGAAACCTGAACCAATCTGACCTATTGGCAAAGTTGTAATTAGTTAAGTATGGCTAGAATAGAAGTAACAAAGAGACTAGGCAAATATGGCTCCACAATCCTCTTGCTTCAGCCTCCCAAGTAGATGAGACTACAGGTGCCCACCACAATGCCTGGCTAATTTTAGAGACAAGGTCTCGCTCTTGTTCAGGCTGGTCTTGAACTCTTGAGCTCAGGAAATCCACCTGCCTTCACCTCCCAGAGTGCTAAGATTATAGGTGTGAGCCACTGTACCCGGCCTATCCCAAGTTCTGAATCAACAGAGTACATAGGACAAAGGAATAAGGCAAATGGAGATCAAAATTTCACTTTTATTACTAAAATAGATGAAATGGGAGAACTGGCTTAAACCTAAGGGCAGGTAGGCTTCCTAATACTGAATTCCAGGACTTAACAGGTTTATCACCCAGCAGCACTAGTCTGGGGCTGACTTGCCTCCTGGGAGAGGGATGCAGCAGAACAAAATAGGTGCCAAAAGAAGGGGAGAGGAAAAGACTGGACTGTGTAAGTCCAGTTTCTTCTTCCAGACTCACTAATTAGATAAGTCACTTCACCCTTGTCAGCATGAGTCAGGAATAGGATAGACCCAGGAACCTTAGAGAATTGTTCTGTGTAGAGGAATCTTTAAAAGTGGGGATTCCTCCCCTAACATTCTCCAGCTTTTGTCTCTCAACAGATAGGTTTTAATTAATCTGTCCAGGTCATCTGGGATATACCTGTCTCCTCTTTCCCTTTCTTCCCTTCCTTTCTTCCCTCCCTCACTTATATGAGGTATAATCAGAAATGTCTTCATTTCTGTTTCCCCTTTGAATCACCTATGTAAGCCTAGCACAAACAATTTAAACGTAGAACTTCACTGGTTTTGTAATGTGTTTGTCTGTTTGAAATTCAGCTGCTTTGCAACTTATATGCAGCAAATAATTATTCCACTTTATCAATGTCTAAAAGGCCTGTAGAAAGAAAGTCTTCCCTGAAGTCAAATCTTTACTTCAGCCATGCCTACTTAGGAAAAGCTGTGCAGGCATAATTCAAGGTCAAGCAGCAGCCTTCTGTACACTGAAGCCACCAAGCCTGCTAATACCCTGTTCCTTTGCTGAGGCCAGCACAGCTGGCATTTGCCTGCTAGGCCAGAATGGCTAATGTATGCTGCAGCCACCTGCAGAGCCAACATGCAAACGAACTTATAGTATCACTAGTCCTGCCATGGTGGCCTGTGGCTTGTTTGTTGGTGAGGGTTGCAAAGCCCCCAACCCTGTGCTGTGGGTGTGTGCCTAGTGCATGCAACCTTGTCTCTATTGGAACAGCAACTTTACTGAAGACAGACTTGCCATAACTACAGTCACTGCTAAGGTCAAAGTACTATGTGGCCTGTGATTTATAAATCTCTGTTTCAGCCTCAATAGTTAAAAACTAGTGCACAACTCTAAAAACAACAGTAAAAAGCCTAATGTAAGCTTCTACAAGAAAACACATTGTCCCCTCACTAAAGCCTAAGGCCCAAAGTCCTGGCCTCAACAGAAGCCTCAAAAATTCCAGGTTTATTTTATTCCCTTGAATTTTACTTTATGTCTATTTATCAAGATTTTAGTACCATGCACCACATGTTAGGATCTTTGAGACCAAATGAATAGCACTGTCCTTCCCTCAGTTGAGTTCTGTACCAATTGAGAAATAGGATAAAAGAAGAGGGCATCTGGGAGGCCAAAATACTGCCTTTATTTCTAGTAAAGCTATATTGGAGAATGTGACTGATGTCTGTAGGCAAGTGAACTTAACACTGAACCTCAAAATTCTACAGACTTACCTAGTCACAGATAGTTGTGAGGACCCTGCATTTATGGGCACGGGAGAAGGCAGGCCCCCTGGGGGCAACTGGCCTCAAAAGAGAAGAACCAGGCAGTGCTTGTAGCTCAGTGGATAGGGTGCCGGCAACATACACTGAGCCTGGTGCATTTGAACCCGGCCCAGGCCAGCTAAAATGACAATGACAGCTGCAACAAAAAATAGCCGGTGTTGGTGTGGACACCTATAGTCCCAGCTACTTAGAAGGCTGAGGCAAGAGAACTGCTTGAGCCCAAGAGTTTGAGGTTGCTGTGAGCTGTAACACCACAACACTCTACCAAGTGTTACAGCTTGAGACTCTTGTCTCAAAAAACAAATAAACAAATAAATAGAAGAACCAGAAGGGGCTGAGTTCTACATACCTATTCCTGTTTCCACATTCACCTGCACCTTCTCTGGTGGGAGCATGTCAGGATGGAGATGAGCCAAGGGTGAAACTCAGAATGGAGAAGAAGCATTTCTCTTTCACAACACATTCCCAGGGAAATGGCCTAGAGGCTACCAGGGATATGAGCCTAAGAAAGAATAAGAATTCAGAGCAGAGGAAGCTTGGTGACTTATCATCAGTACCTATTATGTAGCAAGTACAAGTACGCTATCAGTTCACACAATAATTATTTTTCCTAAATTTCAATAGGGAAACTGAGACTGAGACAAATTGAGTAATTTTCTCAAGAGCACAAGTCCACATAACATTCAGGTCTGACTCTTTGGTTACAGCTACAACCCTGTCTCCAGATTCTAGTCACTGCTCCTCGCCTGTTGGGTCGAGCAATGGTAAAGTTCCCGTTAGCGGCCACTGAGTGGTTTAGTATCCTTCCTTGGCTTTCCTTAATTATTTCTACTCTAACACATTGGAAAATTGAGGGCTAGAGTGGTAGAGAAGGTAAGCCTAAGTGCCCACTTCATGACAGATGGATAGGATCTTGTTAGGAGACAACAGATTTTCAGAAGTGAGTGTAGGGGCACATTTTTAGAGCTTTGAAGAAGAGGGTAATAGGAGAAGACAGAGGTCAGTGTTGGGGGTAGGGAAGAGGAGTCAAGGGAAAGAGCAATGGGGAGGACTAATTTAGCCAGGCAAGTCAACCAGAAAGAGACTTGAGAAAAAAAGAAGAGCAGGATAAATAGACTCTAGAAAAGATCAAAGTAAAAAAGCTGTAGCTGAAGGAGGCATCAACAAGATGAGAGCAGTGGCTTTTCATGCAGCCACTGCCAGGCTTCCTTCCTCTGCGACCCTCCTGTCAGTGACACAGGGCAAGATGCAAAGGGGCAAACAGATGAGGCAGACACAGGACTGCCCTGAGCAAGGACCTGGGAGCATGAGTGGACTTCCAGGGTGTCTTTTTGGTACAGCTGTGCCTGTTGTACATCATCTATGGGATGCAGTCTCTGACTTCAGTAAAGTCAGCTTTTCTGCATATGTTACTGAAGCTTTTCTGCATATGTTACTGAAGTTTTCAAATGCTACCAACTTAATTTTTATAGAAAGCAATTTTTTGGTACAACTTTCACAAATAGGTGATGGACAGACTCAACTAGAAAAAGCCCATTGTGCTTGCTGTGAAGATCGGTCATGTGTTTTACAGTAGGAATGGGCCATGTTGATTAATCTAGAAGGGAATAGATGTCAAATTAGAAGTAGCTGTACCAATTTTACATTTCTTTTTTTTTGTTGATGTTTGTTTTTGAGTCTCAAGCTGTTGCCCTGGGTAGAGTGCGGTGGTGTCATTGCTCATACCAACCTCAAACTCTTGGGCTTAAGCGATTCTCTTGCCTCAGCCTCCCAAGTAGCTGGGACTATTAGAGGCCTGTCACATGCCCAGCTACCAATTTTACATTTCACATCACATAAATATGTATTTGTTCCCAAAAACCTTGTTAGGTGAACACAGTAGATAGTGGTTTTCAACCTTCCTAATGCGGCGACCCTTTAATACAGTTCCTCATGTTGTGGTGACCCCCAACCATAAAATTATTTTCGTTGATACTTCATAACTGTAATTTTGCCACTGTTATGAATCGTAATGTAAGTATCTGATATGCAGGATGTATTTAGGTGACCCTTGTGAAAGGGTCATTGACCCCCAAAGGGGTCACGACCCACAGGTTGAGAACCACTGCAGTAGATGTTTCAATAACCCCTTCATACAAGGAAACAGCTTCCCAGAAGTAACGCCTTGGCCTCAGGTCTGTGGCTGGTGAAGCCTGTCCCAGAACCAATCTTCAGGCCCCGGTGCTTACATAGATTTCTCTTTCACACAATAAAGCATACACCACCAAACATTTTTTTAGCTTCATATTTTAATAGCTGTCAGCCTTCTAGAATATTTTATGTTTGTAAATATTTATACCCGTTTTATAATGGAGATTTGTTTTGTGTCATTTGATTAATTATTCCTCTGTAATTATACATTTTAATGAATTCATGAAAATGTTGCATAAATTTTTAATAATTTCTTTTTTTTTTTTTTTTTTTGTAGAGACAGAGTCTCACTTTATCGCCCTGGGTAGAGTGCCGTGGCGTCACACTGCTCACAGCAACCTCCAGCTCTTGGGCTTAAGCGATTCTCTTGCCTCAGCCTCCCTAGTAGCTG
>CAUYON010097859.1:0-11194 GCA_963573935.1 Arctocebus calabarensis | reverse complement strand
TCTCCCTTTTCTTCTGTCTGTCTTATTTATTGTCTATCAATTATTGGATTGGACTCATTGATTTTTACTTTTTTTTATTTTATTTCAGATTAATATGAGGATTAAATTAGATTTAATTACAAAAGATTAGATTACAAAGTTTGTGTTTGTTAGGTAAGGCGCCTCTCACCCAGGAGGTGTGCCATGTACTCCTACATTATGCCCATTAGATGAAGCACATTAATCCCCCTCCCTCCTTCCCTCTACCCTCTTCTTCCTTCCCTCTCTCCCTCTTGCCTCTCCTCCCCCCAACTTGAGTTAAATTGAGTTTTTCTCTTATGCAGGCATGTATTAGTTTGTCTACTGGCTTCATATTAGTATTGAATACGTTGGATACTTGCTTTTCCATTCTTGTGTTACTTTTAACTAAAGAGAATGTTCTCTAACTCTTATCTAGGTTAATACAAAAGATATCAAGTCTCCATCTTTTTCATGCCGTATAGTGTATCATGGTGTACACATACCACAGTTTTTTAATCCATTCATGGGTAGGGTGGATTTTTACTTTTTTATATAATATATTACTATTTTTATTTATTTTGTTCAAACTGTCCCATATTTGGTCTGTGACAGCCAAATTAACTTTTGGATGACTAGGCACTGCCCTTAAGAGCCTGATTTATTTATCCATTGTAGAATGTGAGGAACCTCAGGCTGTGGGTATATAAATGAGTATCTCCTCTGCACTCAGTAGGGTTAGCTACCTTTGCTCTGTGTTATTGTTTGGTTTCCCTTACTTTGCAGTTAAATGTTGCTTTCTTTCTCTATAAAACCTCTTACCCATGGGCTAAAATAGCAGTACCCCCAGGACAGAGTATGTTTTGTTTCTCTGGGAACTATTTCCTTGTGGTCATATCTTAATCACTTTTCTTTTCTTTTTCTTTTTTTTTTTTTTGGAGACAAAATATGAAATATTTATTGCCCTTGGTAGAGTGCCATGGCGTCACACAGCTCACAGCAACCTCCAATTCCCGGGCTTAGACCATTCTCTTGCCTCAGCCTCCCAAGTAGATGGGACTACAGGCGCCCACCACAACGCCTGGCTGTTTTTTTGTTGCAAATTGGCCAGGGCTGGGTTTGAACCTGCCACCCTTGGTATATGGGGCCCACGCCCTACCCATTGAGCCACAGGTACCACCCTTAATCACTTTTCTTACTATGAAATTATGCTTATTTTATTTATTACTATATTTGAACACATTAGAATGGCTAAAATATTATAATCTCAATTATGCTTAAAATTATATTTGAAACTTTTTTCTGTGGTATTTTATTCAACTGGATTTTTTCAAGTATTCCAAACTGAATAAACATTTGGTACTATTTAGATACTAAGTTTTGTTTATCTTCTAGGTTAAGTGCTATGGAAATAAATTATAACATAGAATTTTACATTGGGTAGGAGCTGTCCCAAAGACATGAACTTAGTGTTAATGAAGACTTTTGCAGCCATTATTTCAAGAACATTGACTGTTGGACAACAAAAAATGAAAACTTAGATTGCAACAGTGATTTACAGGTGTTTCCCTCATTGAATGTGAGTACCCATCTTGTCATGTTAAAATAGTTAATTTTATTCCCAGTGAGGACAAGTATCAATGAAAATAATATTTTATCAACATTTTGATACAGGTACTTAATTTGTTTATTTTTTGTTTAGTGTTGTGTGTGCATGGTAGTTTATAATTAAGATTTTGACACCTTTGTTCCATTTCTTTGCCCCCATTGTAACAACATTCTTACAAGAATCTTCCTTTATTTATTTATTTATTTATTTATTGAGACAGAGTCACACTTTGTCGCCCTATGGTTGCTCATAGCAGCCTCATACTGCTGGGCTCAAGCAATCTTCCTGCCTCAGCCTCCCAAATAGCTGGGACTATAGGCGTGTGCTACCACACCCGGCTACTTTTTTTTTTTTTTTTTTTTTTTGAGACAGAGCCTCAAGCTGTCACCCTGGATAGAGTGCTGTGCGCATCCACAGCTCACAGCAACCTCCAATTCCTGGGCTCAAGCGAGTCTCCTGCCTCCACCTCCCAAGTAGCTGGGACTACAGGCGCCCACCACAACGCCTGGCCATTTTTTGGTTGCAGCCGACATTGTTGTTTGGCGGGCCCAGGGCTGGATTTGAACCCCCCAGCTCAGGTGTACGTGTCTGGTCCCTTAGCCCATTGAGCCACAGGCGCCGAGCCCCAGCTACTTTTTTAATCTTTAGTAGAGATGGGATGTCTCTCTGGCTCAGGCTGGTCTCAAATTCCTGAGCTCAGGCAGTCCGCTTGCCTTGGCCTCCCAGAGTGCTGGATTACAGGCGTGAGCCACTGGGCCTGGCCTATAAGAATCTTTTATGATTCGCTGTCTCTAGTTCATCTCTTTCATCCACTGAATCAGATGTTTGCATCCATCTTTCCATCCAAACTGCTATAGTCAAGAGTTACCAGTGACCTCCATGTTGTTCAACCCAACGATCTGTTACTCTTACCAAAGGGCTTGACTTAGCAGCGTTTAACACACCTGAGCCCTCCCTCCTCCTTCATGCCCTTTCTTCTTTTCAATGTAAGCGAGTAAGTTCTAAAATGGTAGTAACACTCATCCCTAGGTAGTGAGATTATGGGGCATTTTAATTTAGTTTTTGTTCTTCTGAAATTCCAAAATGAAAATATGTATTTAGTAAAAGGTTTAAAGGAAGCTTTTTAAAAAATATATTTAAATGTAATAAACATACAGGAAAATAAATGTAAGTGTATACTTCAATGGATTTTCAAAAATTGAGCATAACTATATATATGCAGCTCTATTATAGAGCATTTTAGCACCTAGAGTCACCGTTTGGTTCCTGGCACTCTACACCAATTGCAACCACTATCCTCATTAAGGAAATAATTTTTCAAAAGCAGAATTTTGTTACTCGTGTTTGGCATGTAATGAGATTTATTCTCTAATGTTCAGCTAACAATTCTATATTTTTTCTAACACGTTTTAAAAATTATTAAAACCATTCTTCTCCATAGGAGTGCAGCAATATAAAAAGGAATTCTTTACTCTTTTTTTCTAGAATAAAGAACTAGTAACAAATAGCAGAAATGTTTCAAATCAGCAAGGATCATTGGTAAGCCATTTTATTTGTCTTAATCAACTATATAATGCTCAAGTTGTAGTAAGACTGAAACAAATCTGATGGATAGATACTTGGAGAGTAACGTACAGTAAAGTTATTAAACTGCAAAACAAAAAAGAAACATTCTTTAAAACAATATGTTTTCTTACATGTCTATATGAATTGTGTTTATATACTACTTCTGTCTTTGTTTAAAAATCTCTTTAGAGTTGTTAGATTAATTTATGTTCAGCCTTTCTTTTAAAAACAAAATTCTACTTCTACATGTGCAAGACAGCGGGTTGCCATTGTCATCAAGGTAGCAAGGAGGAGGGAAATTTTGGTATTTTGGGGAATTACTGAAGTCAGAAGACTAAGAGTTGTGAGGATTACAACCGGTTATGTGCAGGAACTGAAAGCAGGTTTGAGAGAGCTTAATGTTTGCTTTTTTACTGTAACTCTTCACATTTTCTCTTCAACCATCTTGAAGAAAAGTCTGATAATGTGGAATGATATTTGCTCTGCAGTAGCTGGGATAAACTGCAAAATCTGTTGCAGGTGGAGGAGTAGGGAATGAAGAGATAGGAAATGTTCTAGAAGGAGGACTATGAAAAGTTTTGTCAGTTATGTGGGGGCTGGAGGATTCGTAGGCTTTATAGGTGGCAATTTTATTCCTTAGTGGGGCAGCTAGTAAAATAGTGCCTTAAGGAATTTGAATCATGTAGCCTGTGTATTTGACCTGAATCATTTCTGACAATGTTATCTGACTTCTTGCTCCCTCAATTCAATTTTAAAAAACCACATACATTTAATTTTTTTTTTCTTTATTTTTGTTAAGACAGAGTTTCATTCTGTTGCCCAGGCTAGAGTGCTGTGGCTTCAGCCTAGCTCACAGTAACATCTCAAATTTCTGGGTTCAAGCGATCCTCCCGCCTCAGCCTTCTAAGAAGCTGGGACTATAGGTGCCTGCCACAATGTCCAGCTAATTTTTCTATTTTTAGTAGAGACGGGTCTCACTCTTGCTCATGCTGGTCTTGAACTACTGAGTTTAAGCTATCCTCCCGTCTTGGCCTCACAGATTGCTAGGATTATAGATGTGAACCATGTACCCAGCCACATTTTATTATAATTATTATTATTGTTTTTTTTATTGTTGTTGGGAATTCATTGAGGGTACAAAGAACCAGATTACACTGTTTGCATTTGTTAGGTAAAGAGCCTCTTATAATTGTAATTATTATTATTTTTTGAGACAGAGTCTCAGTCTGTCGCCCTGGGTAGAGTGATATGGCATCATAGCTCACAGTAACCTCAAACACTTGGGCTCAAGTAATCCTCCCGGCTCAGCCTCCTAAGTAGTTGGGACTACACACACCCACTATAACACCTGACTATTTTTAGAGATGAGGTCTTGCTCTTGCTCAGGCTGTTTTTGAACACCTGAGCTCCGGCAGTCCACCCACTTCAGCCTCTCTGGGTGCTAGAATTACAGGTGTGAACCACCGTGCACATTTCATAAAAATTCTTTTTTTTTTTTTTTTAGATTTTATTTTATTTTATTTATTTTTTTCTTTTTTTTTGAGACAGAGCCTCAAGCTGTCACCCTGGATAGAGCGCCATGGCATCACAGCTTATAGCAACCTCCAATTCCTGGGCTCAAGCGAGTCTCTTGCCTCCACCTCCCAAGTAGCTGGGACCACAGGCACCTGCCACAATGCCCGGCCATTTTTTTTTTTTTTTTTGGTTGCAGCCGTCATTGTTGTTTGGCGGCCTGGGCTGGATTCGAACCCACCCGCTCAGGTGTATGTGGCTGGCGCCCTAGCCCTCCGAGCCCATAAAAATTCTTAATTCTTGGCTCGGTGCCTGTGGCGCAACGGGATCAGGCGCCAGCCACGTACACCTGAACTGGCGGGTTCGAATCCAGCCCGGGCCTGCCAAACAACAATGACGGCTGCAACCAAAAAATGGCCGGGCATTGTGGCCGGCGCCTGTAGTCCCAGCTACTTGGGAGGCGGAGGCAAGACACTCACACGAGCCCAGGAATTGGAGGTTGCTGTGAGCTGTGATGTCATGGCACTCTCTCCAGGGTGACAGCTTGAGGCTCTGTCTCAATAAATAAATAAATAAATAAATAAAAACAGAAAAACAGGTACCTGGTGGCAGCGCCTATAGTCCCAGCTACTGAGGAGGCTGAGGCAAAGGGATTGCCTAAGCCCAAGAGTTTAAGGTTGCTGTGAGCCATGATGATGCCACAGCATTCAACCCAGGGCACAAAGTGAGACTGTGTCTCAAAAATAAAATAAAATACAGTGTATTGTAACTCCACCGTCCATCATCACAATGTTCTGTAAAAGTGCCTGCTGACAACTCAGAACTACCAGAGGTCGATAACATTCTCAAAGGGGTCTGAGCAACCCTGTGGAATAAATTGGAACCTTCACATTTTCTCATTTTCAAATTCAAAGACTCAAATGCCTTTATGGTCAGTGTATTTTGTTCCAATTGTTAATTATTGATTTTATCTTTACTCATGACTTCACTACTTTTTAAAAATTGCTCTATGTCGTTAAAAGGTCTGAATAATTCAAATCAACATTTTAATGTGTTTTTCAAAGTGCTATGAAATCTGTGAAAAACGACATATGTTACTCAGAATATAATTTTAGTTCTCATTGATTTTTCTGTATTTATTAAAAATGGAATCTTTGGAATTTTTTCTTATATTTACTATCATTTTTGCAGAATAAATGCACTTCATGCTTCACACTCTGGATGTGCTGGCTGAGCTGCTGAGTCTTCCCGGGAGCACGGCCTTCAGGGTGCACAGTCTGTCTATGCAGCCCAACCTCATCCCAGACACTCCCAGGCAATTGCTCCTAAGAGGCACATTCACCTAGAAAAACATATCAAAAAGGAAAAAAAATAGAACAGCATATTTTTTCAATGTTATAACCTAAATTTTCATTGCCCACAATTACAATACCTTATATGTCTATAGTGATATTTTATGATAGTACTTTCAAAGTGCTTCTTTGCTATGGTGCATTTTACAAGGGTACATGTTAAATATACTAAGTGTAGAATATGAATGTCTTAACACAATAACTAAAAAAATGAGGTGAACGCTACATTAACCAGTTTGATGAAAGTATTTCAAATTGTATATAAAATCAGCACATTGTACCCCATAATTGCATTAATGTACATAGATTTGATTTAATAAAAAAAAAAGTGCTTCTTTGGATAAATAACTTGAAGGCCCCCTACCTTACAGTTGAGTAAAATACAGACATGGGATAAAATCAGGACTAATAAATGAAAAAAGAAAGACTGAACTCCAAGCCTGACCAGCTAAGCTCTTTGTGCTACATTATATTTATTCTTTTTTTTTTGAGATAGAATCTCAAGCTGTCACCCTGGGTAAAGTGCTGTGGTGTTACAGCTCACAGCAACCTCCAGCTCTTGGGCTTAAGAGATTCTCTTGCCTCAGCCTCCCAAGTATCTGGGACCACAGGCACCTGCCACAAAGCCCGGCTATTTTTTTGTTGCAGTTGTTTAGCCCGCCCCAACCTGGTTCAAACTCACTACCCTCGGTGTATATGACTAGCACCGTAACCACTATGCAATGCGTGCCAAGCCAGCAGAAGCAATTTTTATTTTTATTTATGTGTAGGATTATAAATTTGGGGGAACTTGTAGCTTAGCAGCTAGGGTGCCTGCCACATACACTGGGGCTGGAAGGTTCAAACCCGACCAGTCTGGGTTTGCCAAACATCAGTGACAACTACAACAAAAAACATAGCCCAGGGCAGCACCTGTGGCTCAGTGAGTAGGGCATCATGGCTCCATAAACCGAGAGTGGCAGGTTCAAACCCAGCCCCAAGCCAAACTGCAACAAAAGATAGCCGTGCGTTTTGGTGGGCGCCTGTAGTCTCAGCTGCTCGGGAGGCTGAGGCAAGAGAATTGCCTAAGCCCACAAGCTGGAGGTTGCTATGAGCTGTGACGCCATGGCACTCTAAGCAAGGGCAACAAAATGAGATCTGTCTCTAAAAAAAAAAGCCAGGCATGATGGCGGGCGCCTGTAGTCCCAGCTACTTGGAAGGCTGAGGCAAAAGAATCACTTAAGTCCAAGAGTTAGAGGTTGCTGTGCGCTGTGATGCTATAGCACTCTGCTAAGGGTGGCATAGTGAGACTGTCTCAAAAAAAAAAAAAAATTGGCCCAACTTTCCTTAACTAGCACAGAGCACTGAAGTAACCACCTAGATAATTTAAGCCAACTGTTTATAATCTTTTTCTGATTTTACACATAAGATAGAATACAACTTATACAACATTCCTATAAGCATGTTTATGAATATTTAAAATTCTCAACCACCTAGGTGATTTCTCTCCCACTCCAGAAGGTTTGTCATTAAGCAAGAGAATGAACATGACATAATTAAGTCCCATAGGATGGGGTTAACACCTTTAACTTGTTTTAATTATTTCAAAGTAAATCAATCATGCTAATACTTAAATTATTTCAAAGCACCTGGAAATTGTGTAAAATAACTAAGAAAAATGTTTATATAAGTCTCTTAGGAGATTAATCCACATTTATAACTCCAGGCAGGGAAACTCCCTAATCCAGACTGTACCAAGAAGCAAATGACACCAGAAAAATTACCTTCCTTAAGTCCTACAGCTACTGATTCAGATATGAGAATTACAACACCAGTATCCTACTGTGAAGTTTTATGTAGTTCACAAGACAGAAACTAGGATTTCTTCCAGAGATTAAGTAGCATACCAAATGATTAGACTCACTACATACTTTAGAAGAAAAATATATCACTTGAAGACTTTATTTCAAAACTAATTAATGCTGAAAATATCTTTGAAAAAAAACCTACTATTGCCAGGGAAAATTACAAAGAAATAACTTTGAATTTACTTCTTCTATCATATTTAAAACAATCTCTACTTATAATATACAAACTCTTTAACTGATTCTTACCATTAGGTTTATCAAAAACTGAAGATCCCAGCCAGCCATAATGGCTCACACCTATCATCCTACCAATCTGGGAGCCTGAAGCAGGAGGATCACTTAAGGTCATAAGTTCAAGACCAGTCCGAGCAAAAGCAAGACCCCCATCTCTTTACTAAAAATAGAAAAACTAGCCAGTTGTGGCAGACACCTGTAGTCCAAGCTACTTGGAAGACGAGGCAGGAGGATCTCTTGAACTCAGCAGTTTGAGCTTGGTATGAGCTATGATGATGCCACAGCACAGAACGAGATGCTGTCTTAAAAAAAATAAATAAATAATGGCTCGCGCCTGTGGCTCAACGTGCTAAGGCGCCAGCCACGTACACCTGAGCTGGCGGGTTCAAATCCAGCCTGGGCCTGCCAAACAACAATGATGGCTGCAACCAAAAAATGGCCGGGCATTGTGGTGGGCGCCTGTAGTCACAGCTACTTGGGAGGCAGAGGCAAGAGACACGCTTGAGCCCAGGAATTGGAGGTTGCTGTGAGCTGTGATGCCACAGCACTCTGTCCAGGCAGAGCTTGAGGCTCTGTCTCAAAATAAATAAATAATAAAATTAAAAATGTAAGTTGCCATAATCTGTCATGAGATTGAGTTATAAATAAATTAATTAAATAACATAAAAAGTTAAAAATTCCATGTTACTGGAACATGCGAGTATAAATCTGAATCTGATTCTATCAGAAACATGTATAGGGTGGTGCCTGTAGCTCAAGAGGCTAAGGCACCAGCCACATACACCAGAGCTTGTAGGTTAAAATCCGGCCTGGGCCTGCCAAACAATGACAACTACAACCAAAAAATAGCCGGGTGTTGTGGCGGGCACCTGTAGTTCCAGCTACTCAGGAGACTGAGGCAAGAGAATTGCTTAAGCCCAGGAGTTGGAGGTCTCTGTGAGCTGTGATGCCAGGGCACTCTACCAAGGGCAATAAAGTGAGACTCTGTCTCTACAAAAAATAAAAATAAATGTAGGGCAGCACCTGTGGCTCCAGGAGTAGGGCGCTGGCCCCATATACTGGAGGTGGCAGGTTCAAACCTGGCCCTGGCCAAAAAATAAATTAATAAAAAAGAAAAAAAAACAAAGAAACAGATATATATGAGAAACCCTAGACTGGAGCAACCAGTAAAAAAATTCCTTAGTAATGAGTGGTGCCTGGGGCTCAAGTCAGTGGGGTGCTGGCCCCATATACTGAGGGTGGTGAGTTCAGGCCCAGCCCTGGCCAAACTGCAACAACAAGAAAATAAAAATAAATAAACATAATTAAAGTAAGACTCTGTCTCTACCAAAAATAAATAAATAAATAAATAATAAAAATTCCTCAGTGATAAGGCTGGGCACAGTGGCTCACATCCATAATCCTAGCACTCTGGGAGGTCAAGGCGGGTGGATTGCTTGAGTTCACCAGTTTGAGACGAGCCTGAGCAAAAGTGAGACCCCCATCTCTACTAAAAATAGAAAAACTGAGGCAAGAAGATCTCTTGAACCCAAGTTAGAGGTTGCTGTTAGCTATGACACCATAACACTCTACCCAGGGCAACAGCTTGAGACTCTGTCTCCAAAAAAAAAAAAAAACAGTGATAAAACCCATAGCGCAGTGGTTATGGCGCCAGAAGTTGGCGAGTTTGAACCTGGCCCAGGCCACCTAACCAACAATGACAACTGCCACAAAAAATAGCCAGGCATGGTGGCAGGCCCCTGTAATTGGGAGGCTGCGGCAAGAGAATCGCTTGAGCCCAAGAGTTTGAGGTTGCTGTGAGCTGTGACGCCACAACACATTACTGAGGGTGAGGTGGTGAGACTCTGTCTCAAAAAAAAAAAAAAAATATTGTTACATTCAGACAGCAAACAAAGAATCAGAATGCAGGCTAGAGGCATGGCCCAGGATGCTGACCAGAACTGCCCTGGCAACTCTGAAAAGGACGCTGTGCAAAGGCAAGTACGCGTGTGTTTCCCAGCAAGAGTACTTGCAGTCACGATGAAAATCCGGAGAAGTCTAAAACTGCAATTCGGAACAGCCTTGAAGGGGCTCTTCTGAGTGAAACGCTCTGCAGCAGTACCAGCCCCCAGGAGCCGTTCAGAGGTTCTGACAGGCCTGCGTCCCTACCGCCAGCTGGCTTTCCTGGCTTTCCTGCTGGCAAGGGACATGGCCACACTGAAGGGGGTACAGGCTTTGCTCACATCAGAATGAAGCAAGGCTCAGTTTGGGGATCGGGGACCACAGACTGCTGCTGCCAACAGTTACGTGGGAAGTGATTTGGTCGTTGTGTTGAACCACAAATTCTTCCTCCTTACGTCTCTATGGAAACGTCATCCTGTTGTTCTCCAGCCTCAACAGTGGAGTCTCTGCCTGACCTGCCTCCGTGTAAAGTGCTGTGTGCCCAGGCCACACAGGATCAGGTGGGGTCCCATGGGCTCAGAGAAGGGGAGCCTCCTGCATCCCTGCCTGAGCAGAGCTGTGTCTGCGTGCCACCTCTCTTCACTGTCCTCAATCAGACTCAGAAATGGCTTCTTCCCAGGCCTCCATGTTTTTTTCTGGGTCCTTCTTTCAAGCAGGTATACAGTACCTTCTCCCTGAAACTTGAGGAAGTCTTTTGTCTTCTGACTGCTCAGGCTTCTCCCATCTAAGACCCTGTTTCCAGGACAGTCTGTGGAGTGACAGGGTCCCCGGCACCCCATTCTTTCAGGAGCTGTCTTGGCTCTCTTAGCCCCTTAGGTACCAAGACTGTTTGCCTCCCACAGTGTTTGGGCTTGACATAACATTAAAGTGAAGTTATTTAGGCTCAGCGCCTGTGGCTCAACGGGCTAAGGCACCAGCCATGTACAGCTGAGCTGGTGGGTTCGAATCCAGCCCCCGGGTCCGCCAAACAACAATGATGGCTGCAACCAAAAAATGGCCAGGCATTGTGGTGGGCGCCTGTAGTCCCAGCTACTTGGCAGGCGGAGGCAAGAGACTCGCTTGAGCCCAGGAATTGGAGGTTGCTGTGAGCTGTGATGCCACAGCACTCTACCCAGGGCGACAGCTTGAGGCTCTGT
>CAUYON010097858.1:0-16005 GCA_963573935.1 Arctocebus calabarensis | reverse complement strand
CAAAACCACCCTGAGATACCATCTAACTCCAGTGAGAATGGCCCACATCACAAAATCTCAAAACTGCAGATGCTGGCGTGGATGTGGAGAGAAGGGAACACTTTTACGCTGCTGGTGGGACTGCAAACTGATATACCCTTTTTGGAACAAAGTATGGAGAACTCTCAAAGAACTCAAGGTAGACCTCCCATTTGATCCTGCAATCCCATTACTAGGCATCTACCCAGAAGGAAAAAAATCCTTTTATCATAAGGACACTTGCACTAGACAGTTTATTGCAGCTCAATTTATGATCGCCAAAATGTGGAAATAACCTAAATGCCCACCAATCCAGGAATGGATTAACAAGCTATGGTATATGTACACTATGGAATACTATTCAGCCATTAAAAAAATGGAGACTTTACAGCCTTTGTATTAACCAGGATGGAAGTGGAACACATTTTTCTTAGTACAGCATCTCAAGAATGGAGAAGCATGAATCCCATGTACTGATGTTTGATATGAGGACAATTAATGACAATTATTGACATGGTGGGGGTGATGGAAAGGGAGTGCAGAGAGAGGAAGAATGAGGGAGGGGTGGGGAAAGGAAGAGCAGAGAGAGGGAAGGAGCAAGGGGTGGGTGGGGTCTTGGTGTGTCCCACACCTTTTTGGGGCAAAACACGACTGTAAGAGGGACTTTACCCAACTAATGCAACCAGTATAACATGGTTTCTTGTACCCTCAATGAATCCCCAACAATAGAAAAAAAAAAAAAAAAGAAAGACAGATCTGTAAGTGTGTAAATGATCAAAAGCTGAAAAGGAATAGTCTAATAATTATACTTTAAATTTTGATCTTAATTATAGGTAACCACTTGACAAAAAAGAAAAACAAAATCGTGATTTTTAAACTCTGGTAGATGATCTTAAGATATGTTGTAACTGTGGCCACCCATAGGAAAAATGCAGACTCCATTTTAGGTACAAATTTGGTGGTGATTTATTTACACCTGCGCAGGTGGGTCTCTGCCCTAAAGGGCAAATGGTCCAAATCAGGTGGTGATTTATTACATCTGCACAGGTGGACCACTGCCCCACAGGGCAAACAGTCTCTAAGTGCAGTACAGGCTGATTTTTATACCCCTTTTTTGCTGATGTGGCAAAGCAAGCATGTAGAAAAGCGGGACATGGTTGGTTATAGGGTGGGGTTACAGTCAGGTTGTCAGCTCAAGGGGTTATATTGTGGCAGTTAGTGTGGGGTGGGCCTACAGTCAGGGGGCTGGCACAGGGGGTTGCATCCTGGTAGTTGGCACGAGGACTAACTTGGCTTGGGAGACTCAGTAGCTTGGGAAACTGCTTGAGTGAGTTTTTACCATTGTGTATCCAAAGCTAGGGAGTCCGGGAACTCAGAGAACTTCCTTATAATCTGTTCTCAGAATTAAACCAATAAGGGGAGGTTTGAGACAGACGGGGACTCAGGCTGAAACAGTTAGGGGCCTTTAAGGGTCTTCTTGCCGGGTCTGTTACTACAGATGGTGCACATGCTCCTGTCCTCAAGTTGTCAAATCTCTGTGAAATCTCCACTCCTGACTGTGTCTGTGCCTATGGTTTGCTTCTGACAGACAGAAACATGGCAAAACTAATGTGATGTCATTCCCACAATTAGGTTCTGATATAATAGGGCAAGACTCTGTCTTTCCAGGAAACTCACTTTATTGATTCTCCTTGCTGGCTATAAGGTATGGAGAGAAATCCTTCAAATTCCTGAGAATACATGCATCATCTTGAACAGATTGTTGTTAGAAATATGGACATTAAAGGCCTTTCTAGTGAGATCTCAGACAGAAATGAGGAAGAGGTTATTGAATATTAGAGGTAAGGCTATCCTGTTAAAAAGGGATAATTTGGCTGAATTGTATTTGGTGTTTGTGGACAGTATAACTTTCAAGTGATGAAATTGGATATTTAGCTGAGAACTTCTGAGAAAAGTGTTTAATAAGTGCTTTGATTTTTCTTTACTACTTATAGTAAAATGGGAAAGAGAGAGATGAATTCAAACTATTGTTAAGAAAAAAAGAAATAGAACTCGAAGATTAGGAAAATTCTCTGCCTCTCTATACTGCAAATTTAAGTATACTTTAGAGAACAAACTACTGGTGTGGTCAATTTCTTTGATGTGGAGATTCGTATGGATTTTGATCAGGTATTTAATTAGCTATTTCAGCTTAGACAGGAATCAAGATGAAATTGTGCCAGCAGAAACACTGCTAGCTGGGATTAAATGAAACTCAGAAAAATGAGATATTATGAAGAAAGATTGCAAATATTCCTTATCCTTACAGATAATAGAAGCTCAGAAGGAGATTCAGAGATCTTCAGACTGTCATTCTCACCACAGGCCCAGTGGTCAAGCCTTTTTCCAACTTGGTTTTAGAAAGTGGATCCCCTTCTTCATTTTCAGCTGGACAGGCATTACACTTAGAAATTTATGTGGGAGGGCTGCCCTGCAGAGCAGTGGGGCAGATTCTGCTGACCCCCAGTGGTCCTGGATAAAAGAGCACCAAATGAAAAGGAGTAATTTTCAGCCTTAAGGTCTAATGGAATTTGCCTTGCCTGATTTTGGACTTTCTTTAGAAATATCATACCTTTCTTCCTTCTGATTTCCCCCTGGTGGAAAGGAAATGACTATTCTCTGCCAGTCCCATCACTGTATTTGGAAGCACATACTTCTATGCTCCACAGGCTCACATTTGAAGAACAATACACCTGGAGAAATAACATGTATTCAGTCTCATCTGTATTTGATTTAGATAAAATTATGAAACTTTGGACCTTAAAGTAGATGATGGAATGTATTGAGACTTTTGGGACTTTTGGAGTGAACCAAATGCATTTTGCATATAAGAAGGACATGCATGTTAGCAATTCCAGATTAATGTTGTGAGCATTATACATGTTTATGTTTCTGCAAAATGCACTTGTTGAAGCCTTAACCCCCAATGAATTCAGAGGTAGGTCTTTAAGGAAGTAATTAATGTCAAATGAAATCATAAGTACAGGGCCCTAATCAAACAAAACTAGTACTTTTATAGGAATATACTTCCAAGAACCAAAGAACTCTTTCTCTCTTTCCCTCTTTTTGTCTCTCCCCCATCTCTTCTTTCTCTCTCCTCATTACATGCAGTGAGAAAGACCAAGGGACAATATCGCAGAAAGGAACCATCTACATGTCAAGAAGAGAGCCCGCACCAGCAGCTGACATGTCAGGCCTTGATCTGGGACTTTCTGCCTCTAAAATTGTACACACACACACACACACACACACACACACACACACAACATTTCTCTTGTTTAAGCCATGAAGACTGTGATTATTTTTTATGGCATCCCAAGAATAATAATATACTGAATGGAAAAAAAAATGCATGATGTGAGAAAAGCTCATGTGGCAAAGTACTGCAGTTTCCTGGAGATAAGGAAATTTCCATCTGATGTTTAGGAGAAAACTAGATTTTCCAATTTTCCAACTATGAGAAAATGAATTTTAACAATGAGCCGAGTGAGGAAGTGATTATTCCTTACTATTATTCCTTAATCAAGACTACAGAGGAAAACACAATCTGGCCCTCACTTTGATGAGACTGTTTGGAGAATTTGCCAGATGACCCAGTAAAGCCATGCCAACATACAGGCACTACAGCAACTATGAAATAATATATATGACTTGTAATAAATGCTGTTTGTAGTAATTTATTGATAATGCTAATAAAATAAAATCCTAGTTATTCATTTAATTAAACCCATGAAAACAAAGTTTTTACTAATAGTAAATATAAACTGTAAATACAGGGTGTTCATAATTTCATGTGAAATTTAAAATATTTGTCCATAAAATATTTGCTAATGGTAAATTGAAAATGCACCCTGTATATTACAGAAATAACTATTACTATGGAATTTAATTACTATATAAGTACATAAAAATAAATTTAACAATGTAAAGAAAAGAGATTCCTAAATTTAATATTTTACAAAGGTAATATAATATCTGTATTGTATCAATAAAATATATTAATAGATATATAAAATGTTTTAAACACAAAAACTAACATCCTAGAAGAATGTTGCCAGTAGAAATGGTAGAGTAGGTGGCTCCAGGGTCTTGACTCTTCACACAAACAAACACACAAAAAAATCCAAAAATCAAGCAAAAACTGCCAGAATATAGTTTGCCATACTTGTAGAAAACAGTTGAAAGTTACAGCAATCAAATGAATGCTGAACCAATAAAAAAGGCAACTTAAAATGGAATAAAAGTTGTTGGCATTTTTACCTGCTTTTCCTTTACCATTTTCCTTTGTTCAAAAAAAATCTTAAAGGTGGCAGCCATTGTTCTCAATCTGGAAGGGTGGCTCCTGCCCCAAACAACTGAACTTATTTTCAAAGAATTAAATTTTTCTGTTCTAACCTATCTAGGGACTACTTAAAAGCCTAAGCAAGATAGTCATCTTTGATCAGCCTAGCCTAGAATTCACTCTGACCATGCAAGTGGCAAGCATTACATGAAAAAGTGAATAAGTCAAATGAACCAACTGTAGTTGGTGCAAAATACTGCTATTGAAGTAAAAGAAAAAAAAATGAGAAGCATGAGAGGAAATGTCAGAAAGAGTTTCTTTGAGAAATTAGGACAAAAAGTTTCTGCATATGCCAGCAAATCAAGAAAGTCACATCTTTTCCCAGGTAGGAGTTATTATGATTAGAAATTACACGAGAAGAACTTAAGGTTTATATTTGTACATTGTACAGATTCAGTGCAAGTAGGAAGTGAGAGTTAAGGCAAAGTAGTAAATGGTCTAGACAGAGCTGTAGGAGTGATCCAGCTCAGCTAATCTGAAAAGACGGGAAATTATTATTATTAGTAGTAGTCATTCTCTTTCATTATATAGGTCTCCTTTGGCCCCTGACATTCAGAACATTGCTGTCACTATACTGGGTGAACACAGCTAAAGAAACAGATTTCTGAGACCAAGGATAAAAAATAAAGACTTCACAGAAAGAGTTTATAATGGTCATTAAAAAATAAAAACCAACAGCCTATAGCAAAAGCAGGAATAATATGATTACAAATTTACTACATTATAATATTTACAATCTTCAGTTTTCAATAACAATTTTTAAACATGAAGACACAAAAACATACAACCCATTGAAGAAGAATTTAGTGCAGACACAATTCCTTCAAAAGCAAAATCATTAGACTTATGAAGCAAAGACATTAGCTTAACTACTATCTTTAGTATAGTCAAAGAGAAAAAATAAACCAGATAGCAGTATGAGAACAAAGAGAAAATATACACAAAACAATAACAATTATAAAAAGGGACAACACAATCTTAGAATTAAGAAAGGACAAAAACTAAAATGTAAAAGCTCACTGAACAGGTTCAGTAGCAGATTTTAGAAGGACCAAAGTGTATCAGTGAATTAAAAGATAAATTGAAAGTATCCACTCTGAGAAATGATGAAAAAGAATAATCGGCAAAGCAAGGACACTTGATGGACACCATCCAGCGCGCAGATTCACAATGAGGATCCCACAGGAAAGGAGAGGGGGAGAGAAAGACGCAGAAAAAAGAGTTGAAGAGATTATTGACATGTCCCCCAATCTGGCAAAAGATAAATACACATTCAAGAAATTCAATTACTCAAAATATAGATTCAAAAAAATCCACACTGAGGCTCATCATCAAGTTGTCAAAAACCAAAGACAAACAGAAAATCTTGAAAGCAGGAAGAGAGAAGCACCACATCTCATGCAAAGGTTCCTCAGGAAGATTACTCAGAATTATGATGAGCCGAGGGAATAGGATAACTTTTTTAAAGTACTGAAAAGGTAGTTGTCAACCAAGAATTCTACATTCTGCAAATTAACCTTCAAAAAAATGAAAGCATTCTCTGCAAAGAAAAGCTCAGAGATTTAGACCCACACTATAAGATAGGCTAAAATGTTCCAGGCTAACATAAAAAGATGCAAGGTAGTAATTTGAGACTGGAACAAACAAAAAACTCTAGTAAAGTAACAACACAGGTAAAAGTAAAAGCCGTTGTTGTATTTTTTATTATAACTTCTTTTTTTCATATATTCATATTTTTTCTTTTATTTACATATTTCTTCCTTTTCATATTTTTCTTTTATTTTCATATTTCTAACTACTTTTTTCATATCTTATATAATTTAAAAGACAAAGGCATAAAACAATAATTATAAAAATGTGCTAAAGCTCACACAATGAAAAAGTATAGTTGACTCTTAAACAATGTCAGTCTTAAGTGTGAAGATCCACTTATAATGCCTACATCATATTTTTCAGCAAATGTACTGGAAAATATTTTGGAGATTTATGACAATTTGAAAAACCTCCTCGATGAACTTTACGGCATAGAAATATATGTATATATATATATATGAAAAAAAAAGTTAGATATGTATTGAATTAATAAAATATGGGTAGATATTATTTTATCATTTACTGCCATAAAATAGACACAAATCTATTGTAAATATTTAAAATGTATCACAATTTTTATGCACACAAGCACTTACAGGCAATATATGGTGCTGTTCACAATCAAGAGATATGGATGAACTATGAAGACTTAGCATTAAATCATAACCACATCAAATAACTGTAGTCCTATTGTAATATTCCATAGCCACCTCTTATCCTATTGCAAGGAGCTCAAACGTGTCCGCTTGAAATGTCACGTTATGCTAATCGTCTCCACGTGAGCAGTTTGTCTCCCAAAGAAGTTGCTTATCACAGTAAACAGTGATCTCTCAAGGTTCTCACTTCTTTCATCCTGTTTAGTTCACTACTGCAAACTTTGAATAGCTCATACAAAGTGTCCCTGGTGAGATGGTGGAAGTCCTCACTAGAAGCACAGAAAAGTAATGACACTACAAGAGAGACTTAAATTGCTTGATATATACCATGGATTGAAGTCTGCAACTGCTGTTCCCTGCCATTTCAGGAATTCCACATAAGGACTTGCATAAGTAGAAGAAAAGGAAAGGGAATTTCTGAAGGTATTGCTGCAGCTAAGCTACTAGATGTGAAAGTGTTGCCTGTTTTGAAAAATAATTCTTACCTGATTTTGAAAATGCAACTTCTAAGTGGGAGCAAAATTGTTATAAGAAAAGCTTATCTATGGACTTAAAATGATTCCGAAAAAGCAAAGTCACTTTATGGCAAAGTAAAGCAAAAGGAAGTGGAAGCACCCAAAGCTGGAGAATTTAATGCAGGAAAGGGTTTGATAATTTTCAAAAGAGTTTTGGCTTTAAAGATGTCAAGGTAACAGGAGAAAAAGCTTCTGCTGACCAAGAGTTAGCTGACAAGTTGCCAGATACCATTGAAAAAAATCACACAGGAGAAGGGATAGGATTTCAATATAAACGAAAATAATCTATTCTGGAAAAAAAGCCCCCAAAGGCATTTATTGCTAAGAGAGAGAAGAGAGTGCTAGAATTTGAGGCAGGAAGGGATAGGCTATCATTTTTGTGCAAATGCAGTCAGGTTTTTACTGACTGCCATTATCTACGAAACTTCTAACTTCCAGGAGTTGAGGGGATAAGAGAAATACCAGCTGCAGATCTTGTGATTGTACAACCCAAAGGCCTGTAAAACAAGAATGCTTTCTCTGGATTGGTTCCATCTGTCCATTTTCTGTGAAGTCATATGTAATTTGCAAGCAAGGGACTGTCTTTGAAAGTTCTTTTGATACTGGATAGTGTCCCTGTCCAATCAGAACCCCATGAGTTTAACATGGAGGTACCGAAGTTGTCTACTTGCATCCCAAAGAATTGTATCTTTAATTCAGCATCAGCTTGGAGGGTCATAAGCGACTTTAAAGCTCATGACATGTGGTACTGTGCAGAAAGGATTGTCAATGCTATGGAGCTCAAAATTGTAAATTTCTCCTGGAACCAGAAAACAAATTGACATTAGAAAATGTGGCAGAGGGTTCTGATTATTCAAGTCCTATTTTAACTTCTTTTAGGATGTGGATCATTCTATGAAATGAATACTGAAATGAAATCAGATGGTGTAAGAATGATTGGTATGCTGCATAGAAACATTTGGAAAGAAATGCAAAAGCCAAGAAATCAAATAGAAATTATGGGGCAGCACCTGTGATTCAAAGGAGTAGGGCACTGGCCCCATGTGCCAGAGGTGGCAGGTTCAAACCCAGCCCCGGCCAAAAACTGCAAAAACTGAAAAAAAAAAAAAAAAAAAAAAAAAGGAAAGAAAAAGAAATTATAATGTACTTAGAGTTACAGAGTGTCCCCAGTTTTCCTTTTCTACCTTTCCCATCTATTCTTTCCCTCTGCCACCCCTGAGCCAGGAAGACAGACCCTAGCTGCATGGATTTCAGACTGGGCAGGACATTTGGGCTCTGATCCCTGCATTGTTCAAGAGTCAACAGTTTAAAGACGTAAATTGTGATATATGAAGCAGCAGATAGTTTTTCATACAATGTAAAGTAAGTTGATCTAACTCAAACTAGATTATTATTAATTTAGGATAGTTATAATTTGCACGGTAATCACTATCAAAGTATCTAGAAATATACACGAAAAGAAAGAGAGGTTAATGGAAAAGACATACTATAGGAGATCAGCCGAACACAAAAGAAGGCCATGATGGGGCAAAGAGAATAAAAAAAAATGTAAACGTACAGAAAACAAAGAGTAAAATGGCAGTCACAAATCTTTCCTTATCAGAAATTATTTTAAATATGAACAAACTGTCTAATCAAAAGCTAATATCCACAAAACTGTTAAAAGAAGCCATTTTAGCAATAGATTCTTAAAAACTATACCAAAATCATGAGCAGCAGAAGAAAAAATAGCTAAACTGGACTCCCTCAAAATTAAAGACTGGTATAAAAAGAGCATTATTAAGAGAGTGAAAAGACAAACTTAAGAACAGGAAGAAACATTTGAAAATGGTAAACCTGGTAATCAGGAAATTGAGTATCAATCCCACAGTGGTATATCATTTACAAATACTAGTTATTACTTTCTCAAAAAAAGAAAATGTGTTAGTGAATATGGAGCAATTAGAAACTTTTTTATGTTTTAGGGGGACTCTGAAATTATTCAGATGCTGTGGACATCAGCTCCTCAAACCGCTAAACACACCACATGACCCAGAAACTTCACCCCTGGGCATGTATCCCAAGTAATTGAAAATAGATACTAAAAGAATTAAACATGCGTGCAGGCTCAGAGCAGCATTAATCATACCTGTCTTTGTGGGAACACAAATGCTCAATAAATGAAAGGTTAAACAAATGAAGTATATTGTGAGCATGTCTATTTATATATTTAGAGCCATATTTTTCAGCCATGACCTGGAATGAAGTATTAACACATGATATGGTTGTACCTCATAAACACTGTGATTAGTAAAAGTCAGAAACTATAAGTTAACATGTTGTATAATTTTCCTGAGATGATTTACAATAGGTAAGTTCATAGGAGCAGAAAGCAGATTGGTGGTTGCCAGAAAATTGTAGTGTGCAACAGGTAAGGGTGAGTAACTCTTCCATGAGTTTGGGGTTTTCTTTGGGTTATATAAAAATGCTTTCAAGGTAGATAGATCTAGTTGCTGCACAATATTGTGGTTATAGTGAATAACAATTGTTTTTTACTTTAAGTAGATAATTTTACTACATGAGAATTTCATTTCTAAAGGAAATTGTAATAAAATGAATGAAATTCCACACTAGAAATAACCAATCAACCAAATAAAGGCCATGAATGTTATTTTTTAAAGTCCATCATGCATACACCCACCATGCTGATAAGTCATAATTTGAAAGATGCTCAGAGAAGAATGTTATAAATTCCAGTGTAAGAGTCCTAGGTGGAGAGGATATAAAAAATCACAAACAGGCTGGGTGCCCACAGCTCAGTGGTTAGGGCGCCAGCCACATACACTGGGATGGCGGGTTAGAACCCTACCCGGGCTAGCTAAACAACAGTGATAACTGCAACAAAAATATAGCTGGGGGTTGTGGCAGGCACCTGTAGTTCCAGCTAGTTGGGAGGGTGAGGCAAGAATCGGCTTAAGTCCAAGAGTTGGAGGTTGCTATGAGCTGTGACACCATAGCACTCTAAAGAGGGCAACATAGTGAGACTCTGTTCAAAGAAAAAAACAAGAAAAAGAAAAATCAAAAAACAGATTCCTATCAAAAAACAGCTTGATATGAAAGCATAAAGCAATTAAAACAATGGCTGTAAGGAACAAGAATAGAAGTAGGAAAATAAGTATTATGTAGCAAGGCAATTTAACATGCCGCATCCAGAACTGAGGGAAAAAAAGATATAAATGAAAGAGAGAGAGAGAGAGGAATAAATGATTTGAAGAACACAGAAATTAAATGAAATTTGTGCACAAAGACATTGATCTCAATCATTGTGTGCTTTGATGTGCACTTCATATAAGAATGTAAATTTATTTAACCCCATATGACGATTGCCAGTTTACAGTTTAACAAATTTGACAACATCAACATTATATTGTTTGTGTTCTTGGAGCACAAGTTAAATTAATTTATAAATAAAAATAGGTGTGTAACAATCCCATTGCATTTGGAACTTAATTTATGATCTTCGGAACCCTAGACAACTGATGACTTCATACTAAGCCTCAGAGTCAAAGAATTCTATAATAGACATACTCTTATTTGACAATGTGAATGTTACTTTCTTTGCGTTATTATTATTAATATTGCTTAATATTTCGATGCAGTAATCGTCTGTTTTCTTTTCTGAATGTATTTATCTTCCTTCATTCTTTACAAGGTTTTTGTTTCTAGTCCTTATCTTAAACATTGTTATTGTTATTAAATTTTAAGTCTTTTTAATTCTGTGAAGGCAAAAAGTGGAAACCTAATAAACGCAGGTATACGTGAAAATAAAAAAAAATCTTAATTAAAAAATACTTTGCTAAAAACATGCCAACAATTATCTGAGCCTTCAGCAAGTCAAGATCATTTTGCTGGTGAAGGCTCTTGTGTTACTGTTCATTGCTGCTAACTGATTGAGGTGGTGGTTGCTGAAGGTTATGGTGGCTGCGGCCATTTATTAAAATAAAACAATGATGAGCTTTTCTGCAAATAAAATTCCTAGATAAAAATGTTAACACTTAAAACTCGTCAATGTTAAAATACTATTTTAATATTGAAATAAGTCAATAATCAAAATATCTATGAACATAATTTAGAAAGCATTTAAAACAAAGTATGTTTTTAAAATTACTTTATTGAAAGAAGATAACTGATTTTAAAAAATTAGCACTGAATTTAAGAAATTGGAATAGGAAAGTGGAACAAATTAAATGAAAGCAGTAAAAAAAGAATAATAATGCTAAGTACTTTAAAATTAAAGTCCTTCAGGGAAGCAAAAGCACAAGATTGGGGATAATAAAAATGGTAAAAATAGAATACATGACAGGGGTGCGTGGACCTAGATGCTAATGATTATCGAAAAAATGAATATGATTCCTTCTAAATTAAATCATTAATCTTCTTTTAGTGAAACCAGCTGCTGGAAAGAAGAGTGCAGGAAACACTATGTTACTCTTTTGTACATAGAACACATAGAATTTAGAATCACAAACTAAAAGAGTTTATTTAAGACAACTTTTGGTAATGAAAATGTTAAATATGAACTGAAACACATAAATACATTACAGACTGAATTTTTTATAGTGAGAACATTTTCAGATAGCAGAAGCATTATAATCTGAGAACTTATTGTCTCTCTATAAAGACAAAGTCCATGTATGTACTTTATATTCTAGAAATTTTGATATATAGATTATTTTGCTGCATTTTAATACCAAACATTTTCTAATTTTCCTTTTGATTATTTTGTACACTTATGGGCTAGTTAACATTCTATTAATTTATGATATAGTCTTTTCTCATCTTTTTGATGTTTATAATTTTATTTTATGGTCAAAATATGTGATCTATGTAATCTAATTCATAAAAATTTGGTGAGATTTTATTTGTTATAAATATTTGTCAGTGGGTTGAATGTTTAAGTTGTTTTTGATGGGGATATCTTGTCTCTAATTGGGAGGTACTCATGTCTATATGGACCCATTAAATACACCTTATTAATTGCATCACTAAATTTTTCTATATTTGTACTGATTTTTCGTCAGCCTGATTAATGAACTACCATGGTGGTTATCTTAAAATCTCTAACTACAAGACAAATGTATTGATTTTTTTCTAGTTTTGTCTTATAATTTAAAAGGATATTACTAGGTGCACACAACTGAAAAATGATATCCTGTTAGTAAACTGAGCCTTAAATCATGATATAGTTAGTGTCATTATAGCTAAAATGGCATTTTGTCCCAAAGTCTTAACTCTTTGGTTATTAATATAACTATATGATTAATTTTCATACACTGTTTTATCATGCTTTGCTTTATTGCACTTTTCAAACATTGTTTTTACAAATGGATGGTTGGTAGCAACCCTATGTAGAGCAAATCTACTGGTGCTGTTTTTCCGATACCATATGCTCACTTCAGGTCTCTATGTAAGCACTTTTTAGAAATAAAGTATTTTTAATTAAGGTACATACATTGTTTTATGCATAATATGATTGTATACTCAAATAAACTAGCCTATAGTGTAAATGTAAGTTAGAAGTGCATTGGGAAACAAAATATAATCATGTGGCTCATTTTATTGTGGAGGTTTGGAACAGACCTGTCAATACCTTCAAGGTGTGCCTTTATTAGGGAATCAGTGCATTAGAGAGGTAATTATGTTGCAATTAGATCATTAGGATGTGCCTTCTTCCCATATGACTGTGTCTTTGTTCAACAGAACTGAACACAGATGCCTGCCTAGGGAAGCCACCTGAAAACAAGGAGGACGCCATCTGCAAACCAGGCAGGATCCTGGAACAAAACCTTCCTCCAGGTCCCTCAGAAAGAACCAACCTTGTCAACACCTTAGATTTCTATCTCCATACTGTGCGAAAACAAATTTCTGTTGTTTAAGCGACCCAGGCTGTGGTTCTTCATTTTTGTAGCCCTAACAAACTGATAAGTCATCTTTGCTCTTTCCACTTGATGCATTCCGTGTGTCTCCCGGAAACCACATTTAGTACTTTTAATCCAATGTAGATGTAGTTCATTTAATTATCTTGTTAACGTGAAAAATTTGGATGTTTTTCTACTGCCTGTAGTTCTGCTTTCAATCTGTTCATTGTTTCTATTTTCTTTTTACGATACATTTTCTTTTGAGTTGATTGGCATTATTTTGCTCGTTTCATTTTCATTTTCAACTCCGATTGATTTAGAAGATATATAATATGTTTCTATTATTTTAGTGTTTCCCTTTGGCACTTTAATAATAAGTGTAGTTGGAATATTCTAAAAGGAATTAATTGTTTACTCTTCTGTTGAACCATAAAATAATCCACAAACCATTTGTTCTACTCAGACCATTCTAGTTTGTATAAAAGGTTTTATATATTTTACTTATATCTATATCTATCTATCTATCTATCTATCTATCTATCTATATATATATTTTACTTTTATCTTAGTTTTTAAAACTCTACCCATTAGAATTTGATACTGTTATTTTATATCATCCATGTTAATTTGGGTAACAAAGCTTCAATTGAGATTTAAGTACCAATTTACCATTTTACTAAAACAATCTCTTGTAATATCTCCAACTTTATGCTAGGTTCATTTTTCTTCTTTTTTGAAATTTACACACTTTAGTGATGGTTTTGGCAGCAGTAACTCTCAGTATTTACCAGAAAATATCCCTTTTTAGAACTTGTTTTGAAGAGTTTTTTTGCTTACAATTATAAAACACACATTATATTTTATCAATAATTTGAAAGTAGTATTCCTTTGTTTTCTTCCTGCTAATGAATAAATCAGCAGTCCAAGTGTTTGTATTTCTTTAGTACATAATGTGCTTTTGCTCTTCAGTTGTTTTAATTTAAGAGATCTTCTTTCTATGACTGCCCTATAATTTTATAAAGATAAGTCTAGGTGTGTATTTCTTCTTCTTTTTTTTTTTTGTGAGATTCTACCTTTTCTTAATTCTGAGGATTGTATATTTCATTTACAATGATAATTTCTAAGCCACTATTTTTGTATAGGTTATTTATATTTTGTTCTTGCCATTGCTTATTTTAAGAACTCTTAGGAGATACATTTCAGACTATAGCATCTCATCTTTATTGCTACACCTTTCAGCATGCTTTAAAACTTGTGCCTCTGTATTATTTAACTCTATATACAATTTATATTATTTTCTTTTAAGTTATGCCTCATATATTATTTAGGCATATTACAGTTGTTTTAATCTCAATGTCTTATGCATTTCCTACGTTTTAAATTTCCTCTTTTGTTTCATTATGTAGAATAAACCTACTAAATACACCTTTGATACCTGAAAATGTCATTGCACAAAATGTTCATTTATCTGGTTCTGTTTGTTTTTTCCTTGATTGTCCCCTCATTTGTTTTCTTCTGAGTTTTGTGATTTTTTATTTTTATCTCATTTATTATTTCAGAGGTTTTTGAATTCTATTTATGGAAATATTTTTAGAGATCAGTTGAATTACCTTTTCTTCTAGAAGGATTTGTGTTTGCTTCTACTAGTTATCTCTTAATATTTAAACATATTTTTGTTTTAAGGTTGAGGATGGTTTTGGGAAACCTTGATATTCAATAAATGAAATCATGTGAGACTCGACAGGTCATAGTATGTTCTTAAAGGAGTCTTTTTTTGTTTGGTTTGGTTTGGTTTGGGTTAGCAGGCCTGGGCTGGGTTAGAAACAACCAGTCCCAGGGCATGAAGCTGGTGCCCTAACCACTGAGCAACAGGGGCCCAGCCAATGGAGTCTGTTGTGCCCAGACCAATCCCCAAAGACCACCAGGGAGCCGAGTCCGATGCAAATGCAAAAGAGCCTTTATTCAAACTCGAATTTGGTCCCTCAGACCAGTTGAGAGACCCAAATGCCAGGCAGGCAGTTCTTTTATACTGTTTTTCTAGCATGGTCAGCAGAGCAAACTAGCGCAATACAGAAGCCAATCACAGCAGTTAAAGCAGGGTCCTAGGGTGGGGAGAACATACTTGTCGTAAATCACAGGATACATCATGAGTTCATTACTGTAAATCACAAGATACGTGGTCCATGCATAGTTCAGGGGTACAAAGTACGGTCACAAGAGTTGAGTAATTCTCCAAGGAACTTGGGACTTTCCATCAGCAGGTATTGCACCAGAGGTTTCAACATAACCCTCCTTTCCCAGAATATAGCTCCTCCACCCTTGCGGGGGCTGGAGCTAAAACACAAAACACTTCCCTTTTGCTTTCCCTTTGAGGGTGAAAGGTTTGTTATATTCTTTAACTCTATGGCTTAGGGAATTAGTAGCAGGGGTGGGGGGGCTGGCTTGGGTAGCATGAAATAAAACATTTTGGGGTTATTCTGACTTCGTCATGGGGTTTTTCTTCTTCACTAATTGATTGTTTTCCTGAGAGGTAGGCTTTCTTTGAAGTCAACATATATAAAATGGACATAAATGTCTTATTCTAGTCAGGTCATTATACTACATTTCTGGTCTGTGTGACCTATTTATACCATTTGATATAAATATTAGCTTATTTCAATCCCTGAAATCGGAGAGTTTCATTTCTGTCTTTTGTGGATGCCCGATGTCTTCCAGGTTCTAAAAGCACATAGAGCCATGATGGTGATGGTGATGATGGTTCTGATTAACACACTTGTATACAAGATAGAAGAAGAATATTAACATAAGGGAGGGGAGGGGAGGGGGGAGTATGGGTGGAGGGAGGGCAATTGGTGGGATCACACCTACGGTGCATCTTAGCAGGGTACTGGGGAAACTTATTAAATGTAGAGTATCAATGTCTTTATATAGTGATCAAGAAAATG
>CAUYON010097856.1:0-15586 GCA_963573935.1 Arctocebus calabarensis | reverse complement strand
GTCTTTATATAGTGATCAAGAAAATGCCATGAAGGCTATCTGTAACAGTACGATGAAAACATTTCTGAATGTATATGAATCATGCCCTATGATTGCACCAATGTACAGAATTATGATTCAATAAAATTATAAAAAAAAAATGTGATTTTGGGAACTAGTAGATGCTTCAAACTGGTAAGAGTGAACCTGACATAGGGTTTCCCTGAAAAGTGTTCAATAGTTTGTCATTAAATACAGTCCATATTATTGTGCTAAAACACAAGACCGTTTTATTCTAGAAGTCTAGAAATGAATAGGCTAAGTTTTATCTTCATTACCGAGACAGAGTCTCACTTTGATAAAATCATTGTCTTAGATAAATCTAATCTTTTTATCACACATGTGCATGAATTCCAGCTCTGAAGGCAAAAGTAAAATGTACATCCATGATAAGTGATCTGCTGTTAAATTTTTATACCATGAACCTCAAGTGGGCCCCTTCACTTATGCATTACGAGTGTAAAGTATACAGCAGCCTCAGTCAGGCTATGCACTATTAACTGAGCCTCCCCCAGGCTCAGACAACTGCTGCAAATCTTTTCCTCTTTTCTTTTCTTTTTTTTTTTTTTTTTTGAGACAGAGCCTCAGGCTGTCACCCTGGATAGAGTGCCGTGGCATCACAGCTCACAGCAACCACTAATTCCTGGGCTCAAGCGAGTCTCCTGCCTCTGCCTCCCACGTAGTTGGGACTACAGGTGCCCGCCACAACGCCGGGCTATTTTTTTTTTTTTTTGGTTGCAGCCACCATTGTTGTTTGGCAGGTCCAGGCTGGATTCGAACCTGCCAGCTCAGGTGTACGTGGCTGATGCCTTAGCCAGTTGAGCCACAGGCACCGAGCCGATCTTTTCCTCTTTTCATAAACCCTCGGTAACTCCTTCCTCATCTTTACTTTCAGGTGAAGACCTTACTTCCTACTTGATGGAGAAAATGAAATTACCCAGAGGCCAGCTGCAGAGCCTATCAGCAACCTGTCCCCCCGCCACGCCTGCGCAGACACCAGCATCCACTCCCATCACTCCTCCTCTTTCAGCGCTGCACCCACCTCCCTTCCTGATGGGGTTTGGATATCAGTCCCCTCCAGATCGCATGATAAAATTTGGTTTCCAATGTGGGAGTTGCAGCCAAGTAGTAGGTGTTTGGATCATGGGGGCAGAACCTGCAGAAGTGGCTTGGTGCCCTAGCCCTGGTAATGACTGAGTCCTTGGTCTATTAGTTCAAGCAAGAGCTGGTTGTTGAGAACAGTGCGAGTCCTCCCTGCCTCCTCTCTCCTGCTTCTTCTCTTCCCATGTGACACACCTGCTCCTCCTTCACCTTCCACCTTGTTGGGGGCTCCCTGAAGCCCCCACCAGAAGTGGACCCTGATTCCATGCTGCTTGTACAGCCTGCAGAATTGTGAGCCAAATAAACCTTCTTTCTGTATAAATTACCCAGTCTCGGGTATTCCTTTATAGAAAGCAACACAAAACCGACACCCTGCCCCACCTACAAGAACATCACCCTCTACACCTTCCCACCTACCCACATCTCACCCACCAGTCTCCCACCCACCTCCCCTCTCCACACAGCAGCGTCTCACCTACCATCAGGTTTTAGTTCCAAAGGAACTTCTATAGACTAGAACATTAACAATCATTATATCGCCACATGCATTGTGCAATTTTGGGTCCTACTCAACCTGCCAGCAGCATTTAACATGGTTGTCACTCGCCCCTCCCTGCTACACTCTTTTTCTTGGCTTCTGGGATGCTACACCCTCTCCTTCCTTGATAGACCTTCTCACACTTCTCTGGAAAAAGGAAAAAAAAATCTTCATGATAGCCTCAATGTATTACAGACACCTCAAGCTCCATTGAACTCCTTATCTTTTCCCTAAATTTACTACATCTACAGCCATCCCATTTCAGTTGGTAGCAAGTTTATCCTTCCAGTTACTCAGACCAGAATCATTACAGCCAACCTTAACTCTTCTTTCTCTTACAATCAATGTCCACTCATCAAAAACTTTTATTGATTCTACTTTCCAAATACATCCAGAACCAGATCATGTCTCTATCTCCAGTGCTGCCACATGAGTTTGAACAAGGCGGGTTCTTTCTCACCCAGCTTATTGAAATTCTTACAGGTCCTCTTATTTCTACCTTTGTTCTCCTCAGAACAACACAGCAGTCAGAGTGGACCTTTCAGACCCAAACTAGATCATGTCGCTGCTTTACTAAAAGTCCTACAATGGGTCCCATTGCTTGTAAAGTACAAACCAAAGCCTTTACCTTCCCCAGAAAGGTCCTATGGGATTTGACTTCTGTTATGACTCTGACATCATACCCTAATACTGCTGCAATTGTCCTTTTGCTCCAGTACCACCACGTAATTGATACCGATAAAGCAAGTAAATCCCTGTTTCCAATGAGTTGATCGTCTCCTAGAGAGAACAGAGTATATAAGTGATCACAAACAGAAGGTAATGATTCAAGTTCTCCCTCCTCACCCTTCCTAAACTCTGACAGGTAAAACACCCCTGGTGTTGAATGTTGGGGGACTTGCCCGGGGCCAGGGTCATATTGGGGGAGACAAGGAGTAAATAAGAACATCTCAGACAGAAAGAACATCACATGTAAACATCTAAAGGAGATGAATCAGCACCACATTTAGGGAATTAGCAACTAAAGTAGAAAGTTCTTGCTAAAGCATCAAAAAATAAGGATTGAAATTAGGAGCCCTGGATGTGAGAGGTAGACAGAGATACAGTTCACACTTAAAAGCCAGGTCATAAAATGTTTTCTCATTTTTTTGTTCTTCCCTCACAGCTTCCAATATACTCTGGGAGCAATATATTAACCATATCTTTTCCATGCCCCTTCTTAGCAGGGCCAAAGCAAAAATTGGAAAGGATTCTGAATTCCCCAAGTTGATGATACAGAAGAAAAATCTAGAGTCAGATTTAATGTGACAAGGTAAAGGAGTGGGTGTGCTACTGTATCAAATTTAATTTGTACAAAATTCTCGTCTCCGGTAGCCCTATTTTTTTCTGATCTACTGGGTTTAGACTACTTCGGAAAGGCTTGATCTCCCTGTCTATCTAAACACTGATTTATTTACAGCAAGCTGCAGCCAAGCACTGGTTGTATTAATACTCAACAAATCCACAAGGTGTTAGTTGTACATACACGATTTTGTATAAAAGGGGAACTCTGACTTGGCTCAATGCACAGCTTTCCCCAGCCAAGACGGCCAACCACAGGTAAGTCTTGGCATCTATGGTTATCAAGTGGTGATGGCTACTTTGAAATTATAGCATTTTCAGGCCCTAGAGAACAAATGAGAACTTTGAACTACTATTGCATAGGAAATTTATGTTTGTCAACCTGGACATTAAACCTATGTTTAATACATTGTAATCACTATTACATTGTAATCACTAATACACTGTAATCACTATTAGCAAGTAACTGATTTTATAGACCAATATCACTTTGACAGTTAGCAGTAGTACTCTCTTTACATACGACTCTGCTTAAATCATGATATTGAAGTTTTGATCTACAATGTATTCCTACTTTGACAAAAAAAAAAAAAATGAAGAAGAAAGAAGAGGCATATGGTCTTAAGAAACAAAAAAGTTAAAAAAATAAAACGTAAGGAAGGAAAAAGTATTGAAGCAAAATGTGTTTGGGTAGACCAATTATTTGTGGTTTAGTTAACTTACATAATGACTGTAATTCTTTGGTTTCTTGGTTTCTAAAGTGGGCTTAATTTTTTGCTTCCCAGACCAGGATGAAGCCAATCCAGTTTTGCTTCCTTCTCTGTTGCTGGCAAGCCACCTGCTGCAAGAGCTGTGACCTGGCCAACATCACCATTGCCGTAGAGAAAGAAGAGTGTCATTTCTGCATAAGCATTAACACCACTTGGTGCGCAGGGTACTGCTACACCAGGGTATGTACCGTGCTTTGCTAGAAGGGTGATGCTGAGGGTCTATATGAGGCCGGCTTCATTCATTTCAATTTATCAGCCTTTTAGGTTTCCTAAGTAACAGCCGTGAATCCCCTAGCCAATGTGGTCTGTGTTATTATTAGGGTTAACGACCGGGATATCAGGTAGACATGTAGACTTGGATATGATTTGGGTAAGTTTAGGAAAGCCTCAGATCTAATCTGCTGCATTTGATAATATGACAACTCTGCATTCCCTCCTCCACAAAAATATTTCTGTGTTATATTTTTACATAGAGAGAAATAAACATGAAAATATATATACGTTTAATCGTCAAGGACGTAACAATATTCTCAAGAAGGCACTTCCTGTAGCTGAGGCCCTATCTTTGCCGTAGAGATAGCTTTCCAAGTCACAAAGAAACGCAAAGGACACATTATTAAAATTGTCTTCTTGGCTCCCCTGCATACAAATGCTAGCAAACAGGCTGAGAACACAGTCAGTTCTTGCAGATTGTTAGAAAGAAAGTGAATCAGCAAACCCACTCCCTTCCTGATAGCTTTGAGCAAACCAAGGCACAGAGCATGGTTGCTGGTCGGCATCTGCACAGCTTCCTTGCATTAATCCAAGTAAAGAGGCAGTTTCCACATTTTTTCTTTTCTTTCCTGTAGTACCTAGTTATCTGCACAGAATTTTATTCTATAAACTAAAATTGAAAATAGCAACTATTTAAATGAAATGTACTTTATTTGATGGTATATGAGTTTGATCCAACTCTCCTTATTTTACCATTTATTGTTTCTTCTTGAGATACAGACTTGGTAGGATGACATTAAAATAAATTAAATAGCAACCCCAATTTCTCTCATCAGTTCAAGTAACTTTTCCCCTGGAAAGTGCTAGAACAAATAATTTCTGCCTGGATTAAAAGTTTTTATGTGCAAACTATGTATTCTTTGAAACTACAAATCCTATAACTTTTAAGGGAGGAAAATGCCTCCAAGGGATTGGAATATTTAAAATCTTATGTAGGCCTTTGTAAACAAATTAAATCAAGCATTCAAATTTAGATTATATATTTTTGACTTTTTGTAAACACATCAGGAAAATGTATTTGGAAATATTTTTTTCCTGACAAATTAAACTTCTGTGTTTTCTGTGTTCATGGATTAAATTGTCATTAGCATAGCTTCCAATTAAGTATAAAAGTCAACTTAGAATTTTAAGGTATAGTTCCCTTTTCATCTTTTTTTAAAAGTTCCTCGAAATATATATAGCCTTAGAGGGTAATAAAGAGTGACTTACATTTTCTGTAAGATTTCCAGAACAAGTAGGAACTATGTTCTATAGCATATAGGTCCTTTATGAGCTCATGTGGGTTTTAATGGGTAAATATTAGAGCGCGCAGTTTTACAGTCCTATCTCATTCTGACTAAGCCAAGCAGACACTTCCAGAATATTGTAACCTCTCTCCTTCCTAAACTCCTCAGGATCTGGTGTTTAAGGACCCGGCCAGGCCCAACATCCAGAAAGCATGTACCTTCAAGGAGCTGGTGTACGAGACAGTGAGGCTGCCCGGCTGTGCACACCACGCAGACTCCCTGTACACATACCCAGTGGCCACCGAATGTCACTGTGGCAACTGTGACAGTGACAGCACTGACTGCACCGTGCGAGGCCTGGGGCCCAGCTACTGCTCCTTCAGTGAAGTGAAAAAATAAAGAACAATGGACATTTGGGGCCACTGACTCCTGTCCTGAAGGACAAAGATACCCAGAGAGTCTGTGTGGGTACAGTGTGCCCAGGGTGCAAACCACTGGGCCAGGGGGTCATCGGACCCCACTTATCTATGCTTTCCTGGCAGAGGGGGAACCCCAGGACATGACAGTGCTGGGGCCAGAACCCTGTACCGCTCAGCCCTGTATTCTTAGGTCTGGCTTCCTGAGTTTTATTCAGTCTTCTCTCACCGACTCATAGGTGTTTTCCTCTTTAATCATCTTAGAAATCTTCCTGGGCAATCCGTTCCTCTTAGAGAGAGGGATAAGGAAATCTGGAGGGAGGAAATGAGGGTGGGAGTGAGAGAAACACCTGCACATACCAAAGTCTTCTGCTAGACCCTAGGGCCCTCCAGAGCGAGGTGGGCATCTTCTTAAGGATTATAGCTTCAAGGCCTGGAACTTAGCAAGAAAGTCACCAACAGCTTCCTTAAGGAAAGTAATGTCAGAAAGGTAAGAGCTGGATGAGGAGATGGAGGCTGGGTGAGGAGGCTGCCCCTGGCAACACTCATCCATGGAGGTGTTGGCATCGGTCCCACCTCAAGTCTCCTGCAGCCCATGGAGTACTGAGACCGGATGGCTCTCTCTGAAATCCTTGGTGCAGGACTTCTCAGGATTTCTAAGCTATTACCACCAAGACCTTCCATTAAGGGCAGCAAGAGATTTTAATTTGGGATGGGGGAAATTGGCCCCTATCTATTTACTCCTTAAACAAATTGATCAAATGCTACCAGGGTCCTCCAAAATTCCTTTTGGAAATCAAGAAAGAAACTGTCTTACCCGGCCCTCCCTAGGAGCCTCTCCTTTGAAGAGAGGGGGGACTTTCAAGTAGGTATGAAAGCAATTTTAGTATCTTAATAAATATATTTAACATCTACAAATACACTTATATAAAGAAATAGCTCTTTTATGAAAAAAAAAATTAGCCATGAGAGGGGAAAAAACCTGCTGTTTTCTTAGAACCCTCTCTGTATCAATCTTGTCTTATTTGAATCCATGTTCTCCTAAATCTCTGATTTCTTTCGAGACGGTATATATTGAAACTATTTCATGACTTGATTTCTTTTAAAGATGTTAACTCTCTTTGTTATGCATTTATTTCACACTTGCTTTCTTTAGCTAATTTATTTCAATCTTATTTTTTTAATAAGGATGCTAGGCACAGATTTGGATTGTTTCATGTACAAATAGATCTCTTACATGTATGTTTATAATGTTAGTGGGACTTCAAATAGAATTCTTAGTATTTCTTCAAATATTGTTTCTCTTTATCCTTGGAAATATTAAAATTATTTTGCATTTCTAAAAATATTTTGTCATTGTTTGGAAGTCATTTTCTGCTGCAGTGGGGGTGGGAGGAAGCACGGAGAGGATCCCAGACTGTGTGGGAGCATTGGAGGTTCTATAGTTCATTTCTTTGAGATAGAAACATTAAAGCCAATGATGTTAACCCCCTAGATCCCTATCTTAGTGCTTTTGAGCTGCTATGATGGAACACCTCCCAACCTGTGCATATGGGCACCAGGATGATTTTGCAAGAACTTCTTTTTGCTTATCTATGGTGTGAGATATCACAAAAAGTATGCATGGATTTTTTTTTTAGCTAATCAGCTTTCATTTGCTACAGCTTTCAGCGTATTTACTGTGCGGGCCAAGACAATTTCTATTCTTTCAATGTGTGGCATAAAAGAAAAAAAGGTTAGACACTTGTTGCCACGGGCTAGACTTGGCATCACCCTAGCTCACAGCAACCTCAGACTCCTGGGATGAAGCGATCCTCCTGCCTCAGCGTCTAGAGGAGCTGGGACCACAAGTGCCTGCCAGCCACAACTTCTGGCTAATTTTTCTATTTTTAATAGAGAAGGGCTTTCACTCTGGCTCAGGCTGGTCTGGAAAGTCTGAGCTCGAGGAATCCTCCAGGCTCAGTTTCCCAGAGTGCTAGGATAGGCATGTGCCACCGTGCCCAGCCAACCCCGCTTCTTAATATCACCACAATAAGGAATAAGGTTCAACATGAATCTTGAAGAGACATAAATATTCACACCAGTGGCTCGGCACACATAGCTCAGTGATTATGGCACCAGCCACATATACCGAGGCTGGTGAGTTCGCACTCAGCCCTGGACAACTAAACAACAGTGATAACTGAAACAAAAAATAGCCAGGCATTGTGGCAGGTGCCTGTAGTCCCAGCTACTTGGGAGACTGAGGCAAGAGAGTCGCTTAAGCCCAAGAATTTGAGGTTGCTGTGAGCTGTGACACCACAGCACTCTACCGAGGGCAACATAATAACACTCTGTCTCATAAAAAAAAAAAAAAAAATCACACCATCACAGTCACAAAGGCTGTTCTTTAGCCCAGCTCTTATTTGACCACTCTGCCATACTAAGAAGTTGTTTTGGCAAGGATTGAAACAAATTATATGTACTAATAATCAGCTACATTGATTCAAATCTGGTATGGGATATAGCTTATAGCTGTGCCCTCTATAACTAACCTTGACACGCTGAAATTGTGGTTATATTTTAAAAGTTTAATAAGATACCTTAAATTATAACATAGCCTTTTCCTTCTTCCCATAGTTTTGGAGATCAAAATAATAAGCTTTCCCATTAGAGACGGCACAGAGTGGTGGCTCTAGCGTCATGTTGTCCCAATCTTCTTAACAAGATGTGTCATTTTGAACAAGTTATTGAAATTCTCTAGACATCGTTTTCCTCAAAAGTAAAATGGGGATAATAATATTTCCTACTCCAGGGGGTTGTATTGATGATTAAGTGGAATAACACATATAAAGGGCTTAGAACAGTACTTGACATATAACGATTTTCCAGTCAATATTAGTTTATAGTTATCCCTTGAGGGAGACAAAGTGGCAAGACAGGAAAGTCAAATTTAAGTTAAAAACAACCCAGTTCAGACTCTTTCTAGTAATCTTGGGCAAGCTCCATTGTAGTTAATTAACTTCACTGGGTGTCAATTTCCTCATTTATAAAATGAAGAGGAAATGATAACTCTCCCACAGGGTTCCCATGAAGATTAAAAAAGATAATGCGTGGAAAGTGTTTAGCAGTCCACCAGAGCTATAATCCTGATGGAAACAGACTCCTTTACCACTCACCTGTAAAGGTCAAGGTCAAAATCTTAAGAAGCAGCACAAGTTTCTGCCTGAGGCACTCCCATGCCAAACTGCAGTATGATGCATTCTGAAATAACAAGAATTAACATCTGTGAGTGCTCCATGTCTCTTTTCTTTTCTTTTCTTTTCTTTTCTTTTCTTTTCTTTTCTTTTTTTTTGTAGAGACAGAGTCTCACTTTATCACCCTCGGTAGAGTGCTGTGGCGTTACACAGCTCATAACTCCTGGGCTTAGGTGATTCTCTTACCTCAACCTCCCAAGTAGCTGGGACTAAAGGCGCCCACCACAGTGCCCAGCTATTTTTCTATTTTGCAGTTAGGCCGAGGCCAGGTTTGAACCTGCCACTTTCTGTATATGGAGCTGATGCCCTACTCCATGAGCCATATTTATTTTTATTTCTCTTAATTTTTACAGTAAGAAACATTTATTGAGCTCTTTCTATATGCCACTCAGGTATGCTCTACTGTTATTTTTTTTTCTTTTTCTTTTTTGAAAAGTCAGTTTGTTTCAGGTTAATGTGAGAGTACAAGCAACCAGGACAGGTATTTGATTTGATTTTGTTAGGTAGAGTCTCTCTTGTAGTTATGTCCTACAACAACAGATGTGCCAAACACCCCTACTCTGTGCCCATCCAGTGAGAGCACCCCAACCCCCAGCCTTCCATGTCTATGCCACCAAAAGAGCCATCCCCATGGGCCATCACTCTAATTGAAGTTCCTATTATCTCTTCTCAGCACTATGGCAAGTGTCTCTCCTTGCTCTGTGTAGTCCTCACATAGCTACAAGAATTGTCCTTCTAGGGTGGTGCCTGTGGCTCAAAGGAGTAGGACACCAGCCCCATATACCAGAGGTGGCAAGTTCAAACCCAGCCCCAGCCCAAAACAAAAAACAACAACAACAAAAAAAGACTTGTCCTTCTAAACCACATCTTTGACCCCAAGTATTAAGGAATGTGTTTCCCCATTGTTTTCATCATAAAAATCCCAATTTTTAGCTGACACATGAGGTGTTTTATGGACTGGCCACTGATTACCTCTTTAACTTGTATACCCTTCTTTCCTCTACCCTTAAGAAGTCACTGAACCTAGAGATTAATTATGAGGGAAAAAGGAGAATTTGAGAAGAACTTTCTATTTCTGATATGCTTTAATCAGAATACCATGCCTTTCATCCCACAAAAGATTTGGTTGACAATAACTGGAATCTGGTTAAGTTAGTCAGCAGGTCTTGAAATTCAAAAGAGTGAGGCCAGCACCTAAGAAGAATAAATACTGAGTTCATGACAGTGAGGAAGGACAGAGGAATGGAACTCAGGAAAATTACCCAGGGAGCCTCAAGCTGTTTCTATAATGTTTTCTTTCTTTCTTTCTTTCTTCCTTTCTTTCTTTCTTTCTTTCTTTCTTTCTTTCTTTCTTTCTTTCTTTCTTTCTTTCTTTCTTTCTTCCTTCCTTCCTTCCTTCCTTCCTTCCTTCCTTCCTTCCTTTCTTTCTTTCTTTCTTTTTTTCTTTCTTTTCTTTCTTTCTCTCTTTCCTCTCTTTCCTCTCTTTTTCTTTCTCTCTTTCTTTCTTTCTTTTTGACAGAGTCTCAAGCAGTCACCCTGGGTAGAGTACAATGGTATCACAGCTCACAGCAACCTCCAACTCTTGGACTTAAGCAATTCTCTTGCCTCCATCTCCCAAGTAGCTAGAGTAGTTTCCCACCTCAACACCTGTCTATTTTTGGTTACAGTTGTCATTGTTGCTCAGCAGACCCGGGCGGGGTTCGAACCCACCACCCTAGGTGTACATGGTTGGCGCCTTTGCTGACTGAGCTACAGGCGCCACCTATGTTTTATTTCTAAAATAAAATCTATGCCACAAATGTGATAAAATGTTAACATATGAGACTAGCAGAAGGTTACACAGGTGTTTATTACATTCTTGCAGGTATGTTAGGTGCTGGCCAACTGACAACTGAAAAGGTATCTTTTTATTCATTGTACAGTGAATCCTGATTGTATGCCTGGGGTAAGTGAGAGGAACCCTGAACCTAGCCCAAGGACATCATCTAGTGTGCGAAGCCTCACTCATTACTATATGATTTAGTGACTGAGGCAGAGAATTCAGTCGGTGGGCCAAGGTTTATGCTTATTATGTCTTCCTCACTATAACCTGGAGTACATTTCCAGCTTTCCCTGCAATCAGGAGGATCTATGTTCCAGCCAATGGAATGTGAACAGAAGTACTGTACTTACCCACACTTGACCCATAAAATCCTCTAATAAGTGATGATTTATTTTCCTCTACCAGTTTGATATCAACACTAAGGGTGACCTTGAAAGCTCTGTACGGATAATCACAGAGCTATTGCCAGCCTGGGTCCCTGAATGTCTGCATGGAGCTGTGTGCCCCAACATCAACAAACCCTTATAGCAGACCATGTGGGCTTTATGTATCAACAAAGAAAACTTCCAGTGGGTAAGTCGTTGACGTTTGTGAGTTTGTCATAAAAAATAACATTATTTAACTAGTACTATATTGGTACTAGAAGTGGAGTGCTGCATTAGCAAAAACCTTAACATACATGGCATTAGCTTAGCAGTTGCACAAGAGTAAAGAAAATGATCATCAGAGTACAATTCTTACCCAAGAAAGCATAAGGGCTGACCACATACCCATTAAGCCCTTAGCTTTAAATTGAGGTCATCAAATTATAGCCTGAAGGTCAAATCTAAACAAAGTCCCTTAGAACACAGTTACCTCATTTATTTACATATTGCTTATTTCTGCTTTTGTATTACAACAGCAGAATTCAGTAGATGTGACAAAGACTGTATGGCTAACAATGGAAATAAAATATTCATAATCTAGAACTTTACAGAAAAAGTTTGGCAGCCCTTCCTCTAACAGAAAGGTTTACAGTGTCCCAGTATTAATGGGTCTGGCCTTTACTACCTAGATTTTAAAGAGATGGTTTGTTTACAAACAGACATAAAAGGGAATAAAGAAATTTAGTCCCTTGATAGTATATAAAAGTCTGTTTTTTTCTTGATCTCAGATATTAAGAGATAAGATGAATCTGAAGAATAAAAGTTCACTAAAACTCAGTCTGGAGACAAAGACAGATTTAGGATATATTGTATTTTGCTGCATATAATGAGCTCCCGTGTACAATGCACAGCAATATTTTTGACCCAAACTTTCAGGAAAATGCCCCTTGAGAAAGTGGTGGGCTCTTAGCTGGAAGAGCACCTCTGGGGAGGGCTAACACTCCCTTGGTAAATATGCAGAACGGTCTCCTTCTGTAAGAGCCATCCTCTGGGGCTACCAATTTAGTTGAAGTTCATATTGTCTCTTCCCAGCACTATGGCAAGCATCTCTCCTTGCTCTGTGTAGTCCTCACACAGCTACAAGAAGTCTTCTTCTAAACCACAATGTTGACCACAACTGTTAAAAAAAATGTTTCCCCATTCTAAACAAACAAACAACAACAACAAAAAAAAACCCAGCAAGCTAATGTCTCCTACCTATTCTCAGATAAAGTACATTTCCCTGAATTAAAGTGATCATAGAGCTAGTAAATGGGAATCCAAGCTCCATCCAGGGAGTTCTCATGACTTCAGAACCTGTTACCATCTACCAGGCTCCAGTGTTTCTATACAGGCTTCATCAGAAGGATACTTCATGGGTCCATATAGAGGTAGATCCTTCACAATATTTGGCTAGGACTTAAAATCTGACCTGCAGTCCTCCAAAGCAGTTTCTTAAACCTCGAGAATCTCCAAGAGAATTACTGAAAAGGAAATATGTCCTTCAGTCACCACCTCTCAGGCAAATGGACAAAAGGAAATAACAGGATTGTGTGTGGGAGGAAGGGATGTTGATAAAGTTCCCTGTTGGGACTCATTGATGGAGTCAGTTGCATACAAGTAATGAAGAAGCTTCACACCACAAATACAGTGTTTTCATCTCAAAACCACTGTAGTTCCGGAAGGAAGAGTATACATCCAGGCAAGCAGAAAGAACACAATTTTGCACCAGGATATGTCCCTCGACCCCTGAAATCAGGCTTGTCTCAGCCTCCCCACCAGAGGTGGATAGCAGATGCTATTCCCAGTCCACTTGACTCAGATGACCCATGAGCTTTTTGCTGCTTGAGGAGGTTGCCTCCCATTGCACACCGAGTAGGGTGAGGGAGAAATTCAACTTCATGTGAAAGGCCCTCTCTCCTGAAGAGATAATAAGTGTTTTCTCTACTATAGCTTTGCTTTTGGCCCATTTCAAGCTTGGCCAAATGAGGGAGCAGGGTGGAGATGCCTACGTGTTTTTGGTAGTCAGATGGCATCATACAAAGGGTAAAGGAAGCCAACACCCAGAACTCTTATGCTGGCCAGAGATTCTCTGAGTGTCTGTGCTCACCCAAACTTGTTTCATGTACTGGTGTTGTGAAGCTTGGGACTCTGGAGAGCTTGGGGGGTGGGGAGATGGTAGCCTATGGATGTTTCTCATTCTTCTGTTCCTGTTGGGATCTGTTCTTGGGGAGGGTGGCAATTGAGGGAAGCATAATCTTGTGTTGTCATCAATAAATGCTTCACACACATCCAAAAACACACACAAAAATTCTTAGGGTTTTAATGAAGCCAGGAACTACCATGACACCAGGATAAAATGCTAACTTTCCAAATAGGATTACTTCCCAGACTCAACCCATTGGGGAAATAGAGAGTGACTCTAGGGGGTTCCGAAATATTGGTCAGACCAAATTCCAGACAGTAGAACCAGGGAGACAAGTGAATATATCTCAAAGGAGCTAGGAAAGAATTGGGGTTATTACACAATTAGTTTTTAAAGACTTTCTTATGGGCTCGGTGCCTGTGGCTCAACAGGCTAAGGCGCCAGCCACATACACCTGAGCTGGCAGGTTTGAATCCAGCCCTGGCCACCAAACAACAATGACGGCTGCAACCAAAAAATAATGGCCAGGCATTGTGGTGTATACACCAAACTGACTCCAGTTTATTAAAACTAACTCTGTCTTGTTCCTCAGCCTTAATTTTGCCGCAGCATGCATACTGAAAGTGTTAAGTAACTCACTCCCTCCCTCTCCCCTCATCCTTGTGTCTGCCCGGAGTGATAGCAGCTCCTTCCCAGACTAGCCAAGGACAAGTATTACTCAGCCCCCTAGACCTCTATCAGCTCACCCCACACCCCCTCCCTTTTTCCTTTCTGTACCCTTAAAAACCTCCTCCTTTTCCAGGTCCTGGGTTTCTCCGTTTTCCTGCTGCACCAGGTGTGAGAGACCCCCAGCCCGGCTGACTTGTAAATAAACCTCTTGCTATTGCATTGGATTTAGTTTCTTGGTGATTTATGTGGGGGATCCCTTGAGCTGGGCACAACAGTGGCAGGCGCCTGTAGTCCCTGCTACTTGGGAGGCGGAGGCAGGAGACTCGCTAGAGCCCAGGAATTGGATGTTGCTGTGAGCTGTGATGCCACAGCACTCTATCCAGGGTGCCAGCTTGAGGCTCTGTCTCAAAAAAAAAAAAAAAAAAGACTCTCTTATGTGAAGTGTAGTAGTGTAGTTATCTCCATCTTAATATGATTTTGCAACAACTAGACCAAAACGTTTTTAGTATGTTAGTATTCTTTCTCAATCTCCAATGCCAATCCTGAAGAGTTCAGCAAATGTTTATTAACATCATTAATAAAAAATGATCTGGGCCACTCTTAAACAATGTACACAACAGTCATATTAAAAACCTCTATATAGAACATAGTCTGTTTGCCCATCTGACTTCTTGGGGTTTTTTTTTATTGTTTGTTTGTTTTTTGAGACAGAGTCTCACTATGTTGCCCTCAGTAGAATACCATAGTGTCACAGCTCACAGCAACCTCGAACTCTTGGTTTAAGTAATTCTCTTGCCTCAGCCTCCCATTAGCTAGACCCAGCTATTTTTTTTTTTTTTTTTTTTTTTTTTTTTGCAGTTGTCATTATTGTTTATCTGGTCCAGGCTTCCAGCCTCAGTGTATGTGGCCAGTTCCGTGATCACTGTTCTATGAGCATTGAGGCTGTTTTCTTTTTTTTTTTAATTGTGAATATACATCCTCATTTTTTCAAACTCACATTTTGCCTTCTGATTATCTTTCAAAAAAATTTTAGAAAATCAATGTTTACATATCAGTAGCCTTTGTATACACTAATAACAGCCAAGTGGAAAAGCTAATCAAGGACACAATACCCTTCACTATAGCTTTAAAGAAAAGTAAATACTTAGGAATATACATAAAAAAGAGGTGAAGAACTTCTACAAAGAAAATTTAGCAGTAATCATCTGATTTCTTTTCTGAATGTATTTATCTTTGCTCATTCTTTTCGAGCTTTTTGTTTCTAGTACTTATCTTAAACACTGTTATTGTTTTTTATTTATTTATTTATTTGTTTATTTATTTTATTGAATCATAGCTGTGTACATTAGTTCAATCATGGGGTACAGTGTGACAGCTTCACATGCAATCTGAGATATTTTTATCAACCTGATTGACATAACATTCATGAGATTTTCTCATTTACTATGGGAAAACATTTTTGATCCGTATTTAGAAGTTTTCTCCTGACCCTTCAAATATGTACCACACATGTGATCTCACCCTTTGTCCTATCTCCCCCCACCTTTCCCTCCCCTTCCCTCCCTCTCCCCTTTCCCCATCTTCCTATGCAATAAATGGGTTGTA
>CAUYON010097851.1:0-23678 GCA_963573935.1 Arctocebus calabarensis | reverse complement strand
AATCACAGGGCACGATTCATATACATTCAGAAATATTTTGATCATACTGTTACAGATATCCTTCATGGCATTTCCTTGATCACTATATAAAGACATTAATACTCTACCTTTAATAAGATTCGCCAGTACCCTGCTAAGATGTTTGCCAACAATATGATCTTCTACCTAGAGAAACCTAAAGATTCCAACAAAAAAATCTATTAGAACTGATAAACAAACTCAATAAAATTGTAGGACACAAAATCAGCATACAAAAATCAGTAGCATTTCTATATGCCAACAGCAAACTAAAAAGAAAACCAATCCCATTAATAATAGCTACAAATAAAATGCCTAGGAATAAACTTAACCAAAATCTCTATGAGGAAAAGTATAAAACACTAATGACAATAATTGAAGGAGATACCAAAATATAGAAAGATATTTTATGCTCATGGATTAGAAAAATCAATACTGTTAAAATTATTCATACTATCTAAATCAATCTACAGATTTAATGCAATGTTCATCAAAATGTCAATGACAGTCTTCCCAGGAATTTTTTTAAAATCCTAAAATTTATGTGGAACTATAAAAGACCAAGAATAACCAAAGCCATCCTGAGCAAAAAGAACGAAACTGAAGGAACCATGTTACCCAAACTGTAGTAACCAAAATAGCTTGGTATCAGCATAAAAACTGATGCATAGACCAGGGGAAGAGAATAGAGAACCCAGAAATAAATTCATGCATCTGTAGTCACTTATCTTCAACAAAGGTGCCAGAAATGGTGAGGAAAGGACAATCTCTTAAATAAATGGTACTGGGGAAACTGGATATCCATATGTAGAAAAATAAAACTAGACCCTTATTTCTCATTGTATACATAAGTCAAATCAAAATGTATTAAAGATCCCTAGTTATTAGAGAAATGCAAATCAAAATTACCCTGAAATATCACCTAAACCCACTGACAATGGCCCACATCACAGAATCTCAAAACTGCAGATGCTGGTGTGGATGTGGAAAGAAGAGAACACTTTTACATTGTTGGTGGGATTGCAAACTAATGACAACCTTTTTAGAAGGAAGTATGGAGAACTCTCAAAGAACTTAAACTAGACCTCCCATTTGATCCTGCAATCCCATTACTGGGCATCAACTCAGAAGAAAAAAAATCATTTTACCATGAGGACACTTGCACTAGACTGTTTATTAAAGCTCAGTTTACAATTACCAAAATGTGGAAATAGCCTAAATGCCCACCAAGCCAGAAATGAATTAACAAACTGTGGTATATGTATACATGGAATTCTATTCAACCATTGAAAAGATGGCGACTTTACATCTTTTGTATTAACATGGATGGAAGTGGAACACATTCGTCTTAGTAAAGCATCACAAGAATGGACTCCTATGTACTCAATTCTCATAAGAAGACAATATGAGGACAATTAATGACCTAGTACTTGATATGGGGTCAGGGAAGGGGAGAGCAGAGAAGGAAAGAAGGGAGGGGTCACAGTGTGTGACACACCTTTTGTGGTGGGACACAGTTATAAGAGAGACTTTATCTAACAAATGCAATCAATGTAACTTGGTTCTTTGTACCCTCAATGAATCCTCAACAATTAAAAAAAATGGATTAAAGATTTAAGTCTAAGACCTCAAACTATGAAATTGCTAAAATAAAACATTGGGGAAATGCTTCAGGACATTGGTCTGGGCAAGCACTTCTTAAGTAATAACTCCCAAAACACAGACAACCAAAGCAAAATTGGACAAATGGGATCACATCAAGCTAAAAAGCTTCTTTATAGAAAATGAAACAGTCAACAAAATTAAGAGGCAACCCACAGAATAGGAGAAAATGTTTGCAAACTACCTATCTGATGAGGGACTAATAACAGTAATACATAAGGTACTCCAACAATTCAATAGGAAATAAAATAAAATAATACAATTGAAGATGTGCAAAAGATCTGAATAGACATTTCTCAAAAGAAAATATACAAATACCCAACAGGTATACGAAAAAAATGTTCAACATTATTAGTCAAATGAAAACTATAATAAGATGTCATCTCACCCCAGTTAAAAATGGCTTTTATCAAAAAGACAGGCAGTAAGGAATGCTGGAAAGGATGTACAGAAAGGGGAACACTTGTACACCGTTGGTAGGAATGTAAATTATTGTAACCACTCTGGAGAGTAGTAAGGAGGTTCTTCAAGAAACTAAAAACTGAGCTATCAGCAATCCTACTGCTGGGTATATATCCAAAGGAGGCAAAATCAGTCTATCTAAAAAATATTTATACTCCCTTGTTTATTGCAGCACTGTTCACAATGACCAAGATTTGGAATCAACCTATATATCCATTGACAGATGAACAGATAAAAAAATTATACTACACATGCACAGTAGAATATTATATAGCCACAAAAAAGAATGAAATCTTGCCATTTGCAACAACATAGACAGAAGTGAACATTATATTAAGTGAAATAAGCCATGCACATAAAGATAAATCTTGTATGCTCTCAGTCATAGGTGATAGTTAAATATTAAAAACAATCGATCTCATGGAGATGAGAGAGTAGAAGGATGGCTACCAGAGGCTGGGAAGGGTGTTGAGGAGGGGGGGATAAAGTATGGATGGTTAATTGTGCAAAAATATTAGTTAGATTGAATGAACAAAATTTTCTAGCCCAGACAATTGAATATAATCAATAATGTTAGGGTATATTTTAAAATAACTTAGTAAGTGAAATTGGAATGTTCATAACACAAAGAAATGATAAATGCCTGCAGGGTGGATATCCCGAGTGCCCTGATTTGATTAATTCACATTGCATGCCGGTGTCAAAACATCATATGCACCCTATAAAAATATACATACCTATTAGATACCCACAATAATTAAAAATAAAAATTTTAAAGAGCTCAAAGAAATAAGAAATAAAGCTGCTCCTCATAAAAAGGTATGAGGAAATACATTTTTGAACCTAGACTCCTATAAGCAGTGTAAAGAAACTGAAGAGGTTGCAGGATTGAGGAGGACTCTGAAATGTTTTGTGGTAGACAAAAAAATGATCCCCGCCCTCACCCTGTCAAATGTGTCCACATCCTAATTTCAGAAAACTGCAAATATGCTACTTTATATGACAAAGGCACTTGGCAGATGTAATCAAATTAGGACCTTGCTGGATCATTAAAAGTAGAAAATCCTAAAGCAATCTTAATTAGCTAGATTTAGCCATTTCACAATATTTCAAAACATCATGCTATACACTAATTTATGTCATTTTTAATCTGTCAATTTAAAAAAGACAAAAACCTTTTTTTTTTAAGCCAAAAAATAGTAGGGAACACTTTTACACTGTTAGTGGGATTGCAAACTAATACAGCCTCTTTGGAAAGAAGTATGGAGAATCCCCAAAGAGCTAAATGTAGACCTTCCCTTTGATCCCACAATCTCATTACTATGTATCTTCCCAGAAAAAAAAATAATAATAATTTTACCATAAAGAGATTTCCCACTAGATTAATTATCACAGGTCAATTTACAGTTGCCAAGATGTAGAAACAACCATTCTACCATCCATGAATGGATGAATAAACCATGGTATATGTCTACTATGGAATACTATTCAGCCATAAAAAAGATGGAGACTTTGCATCTTTCGTATTTGCCTTGTCAAAGCTGGAGAACATTCTCTTTAGTAAAGTCTCACAAGCATGGAAAAGCAAAAGCAAGTATCCAGCGTACTCAATGCTAATATGAAACCAGTAGATGAAGAATACATGCCCACACAAGAGAAAATGTCAATTTAGTTCAAGTTGGGGGGAGGGGTAAGGTGAGAGGGAGGACGAGAGGGAGGGAGAGGGATTGGTGTGCTCCCCTTAGTGGGCACAATGCAGGGGTACATGGCACACCTCCTGGGGGAGGGGCACAACTACACAGGGAACGTACCTAACAAAGCAAACATTGTAACCTAATTGTGCCCTCGTATTAATCTGAAATTAAAAAAAAAAAAAAGTAAAACCTGGAAACTTTTCACATTGTGTTGGAGCTGTTGCTATAGAAGAATGGTCCAAGATATAATGTCGCTGTCTTTGAAGATGGACAAACGCAGCCACAAGCCAAGGGATGGTGGCGACCCCTAGAAAAGGCAAGGAAACAGATTTATCCTGAGAGCCTCTCAAAAGAAATCCAGCCCTTGATGTCAGCCTACTGAGACACATCAGGCATCTATCCTACAGAACTGTAACATAATAAATTTGTGTTGTTTAAATTATACGTTCACAGTAATATTTTACAGCAGCAGTAGGAAACTATACAGTTACCTGCTACACTCCCACAACTCCTCTTCAGAAAATAATTACTTGGGGATATAATCTACAATAACAAAAATGGGAGCTGAGGTAGGGAAACACATATGTACACCGTACAATGGAAGTAATCCAGACATATAATGTAAAGAGCAGGTTGACCACTGGCTAAGAGTGGTAGACCAAGCATTCCATCCAAATTGGAACAGAAAGTCAGATGCATTGCGGGGTGCGGGATTGGGGGAGGAGGGATCTTAAAGGAGAAAGTGAATTCCATTTCAAACATTATAGGCTTGAGAAGCGCAATAATCTTAAATATTTGATGAAGCCACATATATTTCCTATGGATTTTTTAAAAGATTGATTGGACCTTGGGACAAGTCAGAAGCTGTATATAAAAGGCATAACACAAATATATATGATAGTAAGCAGTTGAGAAGAGTGATAAAAGAAAAGTCATTTCCCCCTACTAACAAGAACAATTGCCTTTCATGCCTGTGGCTAGAATCACCATGACGTCTCCATAGGGTTTAAACACCCTCTTAGATTCTGGAGTAAATATTATGGACCCAATTATAATATTAAAAATGGCCCTTTGTTTGCTTGACCATTTTTACACTCAATCTATAGACAAAGCAATTAGCATTTGGTAGTAATTATAGTACAGAACATGGTTGGTATCAACACTGATGATGTGAAAACGATATTGGCCATCGAGAGTCAGTGAAGGGAAAGACACAAAATAGAATCCCAGAGGGTCCTCTCACCTGGTGGGAAGTCGGTAGACCGTGTCTATGGCTCACAAAATAAAACGTTCACATATACGCATTTTAACTTGTAAAGATAATTTTTCATCTAACAAATATTCACTGAGTGACTATGCTAGGCACCTTTTTAGAGAAACAAAACAGATAAAGCCCCTCTTATCACAGAAGTTACATTCTAACGTAAGGAAACAGACTATCAACAAATAAAGGAGTGACTTGCCTAGGAAGTGAGATGGTGGCCATGGCTATGTCCTCTGACCCTGCCAACCCTCCTGCTGAAATTTGATTCCCAGCTTGGAGGCAGAGTCTGGTGGGAGGTGTGCTCGGGCCCTGGTGAATGGCTGGGTGCCTGTTTTCCAGCAGCTGAATGTGTTCTCAGGCTGTTAGTTCCCACCACAGCCAGTGGTTTTAAAGAACCTGGTACCTCCCTCTCTCTTTCTCCTTGTGACCTCTGCACATAGCAGCTCCCCTTCACCTTCTGCCATGAGTGGAAGCTTCCCAAATCACTCACCAGAAGCAAATATCAGGGCTATGTTTCTTAGGCCGCCGGGCAGAACCATGAGCCAAATAAACCTCTTTGTAAATTACCCAGCCTCAGGTATTCCTTTATGGAAACACAAATGGACCAAAACAAGGTGCTAGCAAACTTTTTCTGTAAAGAACAGATAGCTAGTAAATAATTTTAAGTTTTGTAGACCATTAGGCCTCCGTCACAGACACTTAACTTCGCCATTGTAGAAGGCAAGCAGCCATAAACAGTACATAAACAAATGCATGCGCCTTTGTTTTAACAAAAATCTATTTACAAAAACAAGCTGTGGGCCCCATTTGACCCATGGCCCACAGGCCGTGGTTTGTACATCTTTGCTATTAAAAAAAAAAATCAAGTAAGGACAAGGACTTGGTAGCAGCAGCATTACCCTGTGCACTTTGCCGTTGGAAAAGCACTTGTGCACAGCCCTGGGGCAAGCATGAAGACCTAGGCCTTTATTCTGAATGAGATGGAAAGCCAGGGGCTGACTCCAAGCAGAGCAGTGACTGACTTGTGTTTTTAAAGAACTACTTGGGTTACTACTTTATAATTAGAATGCAGCAGGGCAAGAGGGAACACAGAAGAATAAGCTAGAATATTTCAATAATAAAGTGAAAGATGATGATGATTTGAAGTAGGGAGAGTTAGTAAGATGCAGTCAGAGTCCGCAGACATATGTTTAGAGACAGGGTCTCACTCTGTCACCCAGGCTGGAGAACAGCGGCCCCAGCACAGCTCACTGCAGCCTCAAACTGCTTGGGCTGAAGTTATCCTCTCACCTCAGCCCTCACCCTCAGGTAGCTGGGACCACAGATGTGAACCACTGCACCCAGCCCAGGGTCTGGATCTATTATGAAGCCAAAAGTCAATAGGAGTTTTCATCAGTTTCAATGTGAAGTGAGACAAGGGTGAAAATAATTGGAAAGTGATTACAAGTTAGAAGTCTGAACAACTCAGGTAGAACAGAAGGAAGTGGAGGGTCAAGAGGCGGGTCAAAGACCATGGATTTAGTGTAGGGCACTTTAAATTTTGAGATATTTATTAGACATCGAAGTGGAGATAGCAAGCAGGCAGTTGGGTAGGAGTGTGCAGATCAGCAGATAGGGACACCTACTTAAAGATCTAGAAATAATAGCAGGGGGGATAAAGGGATAAAGGCACGAAGAAATCTTGGACGTGGGATGATTATGCTAAATCTTCCCTTGCAAGAAATCAGTAGATACTGTTTAGATTTGAGAGCCTAAGTAACACCTTGTAAGCATAAAAATTAGAGCTATGGTAGTAAGCTACCTGAAATCAAAAATAGTAAAAAATTGTATGTGCTAAATGTCTGTTGCAGAAGGACAAATATTGTATGAAACCACTTATCTAAAGTCCCTAGATTGGACAAATTCACAGAAACATAAAGTAAAATGCATATTTTCATGGGCAGAGGGGAATAGGGAATGAGGAATTTAACGAGTCTGAAGTTTCAGTTGGGAAAAATGGAAAAAGTTGCAAAGATGGAGGGTAGTGATAGTTACACAATTATGTGAATGTTTTAAATGCTACTGAACTGAACGCTGAAAACTAGTTAAAATGATAAATATTATGTCATGTGTATTTTTTACCACAATACAAAAACTTTTTAAATTTTTAAAAACTCACATAGTAATCACACACAAAAAAGAAAGAAATCGTTACTGCATGGGACTAAAGATGAGAAGACAGGGAGAAAGACCTATCCTTTTAATTTTGTATTTTTCTGTACTGTTTGCATTCTTTACCATATGCACACATTATTTTCATATTTGAAAATAAAATATTTTTTTAAATGAGTATGAAAAAGGACAACTTCAATCCGTGTTTCTGCTTGACTTAGACTCAAATTCTCAAAACAGCCATTTTATAGAAACTGATTTCCAAGAAGCCTTCAAAGCCCTTTTTGTTATTATTATTATTACTAGAAGCCATTCCCTTGGAATTAGGCACTTGTGTTTTTCCGATGGAGCTCGAATTCAAAGCCTGGGAGGGTAAGTACATTTGGAAGCCTACTCAGCACAGCCTTTGAACTATGTTTTCCAAGGCTCCCACGCATTCCTCGTCCAACTGGCTTCCCAGCCAAGACATCGTCAGGCAGCCAGTATTTACTGAGCTGCCCAAGGGGGTGCCCAGAGCCTTCTGGAGCATGCCCAGTAAGCCAAGCAGACCCACTGGTGAAGCAGAGCTCAGGAAAATCATAGACTGCAGCTGTTCACTGCCTGGGCTCCAACCAAGAAGCTCAAGGATGCCAATATGAAGGCCTCAAATAATGTCTGCGAACAGGGCATGAATCCTAACAGAATTTCCCAGGAATCCTAGATCTCAGTCGGAGGATTCTAGCATGTCAGAGTTGGAAGAGACCTCAAAAATTATATTGTAAAACCATTTCACTTTATAGAGGGAAAAATGAGGTCTGATTATGCACAATCAAGGACCATGAGTTAAAAGCATGGACCAGACCCAAACATAGGAGAACATATCAGGAAACATTCCAAGTTCTAGATGCAAGTCTGAAGGGGTTTCCCTGTCCTTTTAGGAGGAGGTAGGCTGAATAACAAAGGGAGGCTCGTGGAGTAGGAAGAAGCGAGAAAGCAGAGAGGAATACACATACACACCTTGGCAGATGTGAGGATAACATGGTGGTTAAGCCAAGATGCTTAGATTGACTATGAAGTCATTCAGTTGATGGAGCAGTTTTTGGTGATTGATTATTTGTTCATTTTATGTATCAGACCTTGCTCTATAGGCTACGGATGTGTAATTGAATCAGACATGGCCCTACCCTTGAAAAACTCATAGTCCAGAAGACCAGATGGTAACCACAGCTGCTACTAGAGACAGTTATAATACTGTGTGATAAGCATGGGATAGAGCAACATTCCCTAAACTTTTCTGATCATTAGGACTATTCCAGATGCTAGACTATTCAGAAGACCCTAGTAATCTGCATTTTTCCAAGATTTCCCTCCACTCTCACTCATACCTCCCTCAAGTGATTCTTATGATCAATTGGCTTTGGAATCATTCAGAGCTGGATTCTAACTCTGGCTCAAGCCAATGGCGTTAACTACCTGACAAAATTACCTACCTGAACATGCACCTTTTACCTGTTCCAGATTCCCTAAGACTGTTCCCTTCTCTCCCACCAACACCCCTTCATATTGCTGTGCAAGTTGTGAACTACACAAAGACATCAATCAAGGGCTGAATGCTTGCTGAGATCCGGTTCTCACGGTACTAACTCCTTTACCTAGAGGAAAGAGCTCTATTTTTTTCATCCAAACATGCGTATCCTTGATTCTTTTGAGCAGCGTCTTCCCAGAGGGAGTGGCTTTTTATAATTCATCTGCCCAGAGGGGGTACTTTTTCTAATTTGTACAAAGTCACCATGTAGACTAGCAGGACCCTGGGACAATTATCTCCAGAAACAGTAATAAGGCCCCTCCTTTAACAGGTTACTGCTCTTATTCCCAGATGATCCTGCCACAGTGGACTTCTTCCATCTCTTCAATGCCTGCGTCAGTCTGATGTGTGAGCTAGCCCCTGGTGTGAGGCTTTGCTAGCACTCTCAGCCCTGCAATAAAGGAACAACCATCCCAAATAATGTTTATCCCATACCTGGAATAAGAGGCAGTATAGCTTGTGATTGATACTGTGAGCTTTGGAATCAGACCAGTTCTCAACTTTTTTCTTCACTATGTGACTTGGACAACTGAAGTATTGCCTATATAATGTAGATTTAAAGGTTTCCTATGCATAATTGTGTTGTAGAGTTGAGCCTGGGATATAGTGAGCTTCTATTTCCTATGAACTATCTCATTTGATTTAAGCTTCACCTCAAGACCTCTAAATAGTTGTTTTTATTATTATTCCCATTTTACAAATGAAGAAAGAGGGTGTTGAGGTTGAGCTAGACACGTGTGGTGCAGAACTTATATACAAAGCCATGTGTAATTGTCTAATCTGTACACTTTCTCCTTTTGCCTCTAAATTCAGATATTAACTCTTCTTGATGTTCCAGAGAATGAGGAATTTAAGATAAGATTTCTTATCTTAAATATGTTAGCAATTACTGCCCAGAGGATTGTGTTATGAAGGGTTGCAAGAGCAAGTCAGGATTCATAGAGTCTCATGATTGATTGATGATGTCAGCCATGGGTTGGGGACCAGGAAAGAGGGTAGGTCCTACAGATGCTCCCCAATAATACCCCCTGTAAAATTTCAAAGTCTGTCCAAAAAGCCAAGCACACTTGATAAAAAGGGAGATGTAAGGGCATAAGGGTGCTGACTAAAGCTGTTAAAAACCATTAGCACCTTATTAAGACCTTTTCCCAAATGCAGCTAGAAACAGCCAAAGAATACAGAATGGGGGAACATTTTGGAGAGAAAGCATGGAGCTGCCTGATGCATTCTATTTAAGAAGCAAAATCTCAGCTCTGTCCATTCCCAAGATTTTACTTCCAGACTCCACCTCCCTGAACATCCAGGTAGGTAGAATAAGTCAATGTAGAATTCTCCTTCAGAAAGCCCAGTAAGAGCTGATGTGTGACCTTGGGAAATTAATTTGGGCTCCCCAAGACTCAGGTGTTTCATCTGTAAAATGTGAATAACAATCACTAACTCATGGCACTTTGCAGATAAATTACATAGAGAATTTACAGAGACCCCACCCAAAGTACATGTTTGAGAGCACTCCTTCACTACTCCTTCCCTTTCTCCCTCAAAAGGAATGTGGTGACATGTTGTTCATAAGTCGGGGTCATTGAGGTTTAATTGATTCATTCATTTTTGGCAAAGAGTTCTACAAGTTTTGGCAAACATATGCAGCCACGTATGATAACTACTACCACAGTAGAGAACACCACCATCACCCCAAAACCTCCCTCCATGCCCCTTTCTAGCCAACCCCTTACCCCCACCATTAGCCTTTGGCAAGCTCTGATCTTATTTCTGCCCCTATAGTTTTGCTTTTTATTGCAACCTATTTAAAAGCATAAATCCAAACAGCAAATAATCCTCTGGAGTTTTTCCTTCACATCCTGCTCAAAAATAGCTCAGCTCTGACGGCAAGCTCTCTGTTCCAGGAAAATTCTTCATTAAATAAATGAATTCCATGTGCATATTAAAAAAGACATTCTGCTTCATATTCCTTCTATTTATAGCTGGGGTTCAACCACCAGGGCCCAGGGAGCCTGTCAGGGTCCCCTTGTCCTCTTCAGATCACACTCTCTCCTCCCTGCTTCGGCCCAACTGCAGATCTGGCTCCAGCCCCAAGTAGCAGGAAAGTTGAGGTGCCAAAAGGGGTTCGTGGAAGTGTTTCTTAAAGAGATGTGTCCCCCAACCTTTCTGTGCAAACTTCAGGACAACCCTGCAATTCCTAGAAGGATATGTGGGCGTACTGTAATGACCAACAGCACAGAGAAAAAAGACATTTGGAGTAGAAACAAGGGTGAAGAAGAGAGAGGTGGGTGGGGTTCAGTGGTCTCTGCAGTCCTTTCCTGCAGAGATAGCCTAAGTCCCACGTAGACCACAAAGTAATTCCTGAGGCCATTTCTCCTTTCTCAGCTTCGTGTGTCAGGTACTGGGTTAGACCCAAGAAGTAAAGGTGGGCAGGTAGGCAAAAAGACATTAGTCCTATTTCCTGCCCACAAAGAACTTACTGTCTAATAGAGAAACAAAACAAGTAGAGAAGGATGTGATTGAGCAGAGGAGAAATAGCATGGGCATGGAACTAGAGGAAATGGAAGTGATTTTTGTCATTTACTAGCTGTATGACCTTGGTACTTAATTTCCTTGAGCCTCAGGGCTCTCACCTGTAAACTAGAAATTACAGAAGCACCTCTGTAAGTTGACCAATCAAGGGACTGTAACGAGCTGGTGAACATAAAAAACTGGGCTTACTGTACTGATATGAACATGTGGTGCAGGTCTGGTCTATGAAAATTAGGTCAACTTCCGGAGGTGGTTAGTGTAGGGAAGTGGTGAGCTATGGAGGGCCTACTGTATTTAAGAGCTACATGGAATAGATTAGGCAATGGATATAAAGCCCTAGCACAGTACCCAGGATGTTCAGGCTCAAGAAAGAGTAGTTTCCTTCTTACACTCTGAATTAGCGTTCTACAGAGAAACAGAACCAGTAGATTGGATGCATGGATGGATGGATGGATGGATGGATGGATGGATGGATGGATGGATGGATGGATGGATAAATGGATGGATGGATGGATGTATGGATGGATGGATGGATGGATGGATGGATGGATGGATGAATAAATGGATGGATGGATGGACAGACAGACGGACGGACGGACAGACAGACAGACAGATAGATAGATAGATAAAACGTGTGTGTAAGTGTTTGTATTTGTAAAGAAACTTATTATAAGAAACCAGCTCACATGATTACAGAGACCAAGACATTTTAAGATCCACATGCCCAGGATACCCCTGCACAGCCAGTGGTGTGTTTCCAGTTAGAGTCTAAAGGTCTGAGAACCAGAAGAGTCTTAGGGCAGTGTTTTCAACCTCCTGTATCTCGTGGCACACTAGAACCTATGGTTAAACTTCTGGCACACTTAAATTAAGTTGATCCAAAAAAAAAAAAAAAGAGTAAAATAGAAAAAGAATATACTTATCGTGCTTTGAACGTCTGTTGAAAATAATTCAATTAATGATCTTTAAAGTTTTTGCAGAAGCCTGAAAGCTGTTCCCAGGGTGACCATGGGGTTCATGGCGCACCATGAACTGGAGGGTCATCAAGCCCAGGGGACAGGATTTTACAGTAGAGGGTCTCAAAAGCCACTCTGGGGTCAGAGGCAGCTGCCCCTCCAAGCAATGGTAGGTGAGTGACGTGCAGACTGCTCTGATGAATGAAAGGTATGAATTTTCAAATTTTGATCAGGCTAAAAATAAAAGAAGACCTCTGACCTCCCCAGAAGATTTGGATATCTATTTGTGAGGAGATAAAGTTTTTTGTTTCATCTTCGGGATGTTATTCTGATGAAAGCAAGCAAGCATCATACAATACCTTATTGTAGTCCTTCAAACCCTTAAATATGATTTAGTAAAGTTAGCTGAATCCTTCCTCTTGCCGTCCCCTCAGCATCCCAAGAAATTGAGAAATGGAAAAGGGCAGGTTGTGTCTGTGTTTGCTTTTGCCTAAGACAAAGTATGAATGGTCTGGAGCCAGCTAAATCTTTGAAAAGACTCAACTTACTAATTTTTACTGAGAATGTCTGTGATAAAAGCACGGGCTTAGTGTTACGTGTAGTGGCATAATGGAAAGGTAAACTATTTACATAATGTGAGAAGCGAAAAATTATTTTATGGTTATCCATTAAGGACTCAAATGAAAACCCTGCTTCCTTGAACTGGGCACAGTGCCTCACATCGATAGTCCTAGTACTTTGGGAGGCTAAGGTGGGAGGATTGCTAGAGGCCAGGTGTTTGATACCAGCCTGAGCAACATAGTAAGATTCCCATCTCCACATAAAATTTTTTTAAAAATTACCAGACTGTGGTGGCACATACCTATAGTCCCAACTTGAGAGTCTCAAGTAGGGGGATTACTTGAACCCAAGAGTTGGAGACTTCAGTGAGCTATGATCATGCTTCTGCCCTCTAGTCTGCGCTCTATACCCTGTCTGAAAAAAAACAAATAAATAAAAAAAGGAAGAAGAAGGAAAGAAGAAAACCACAATACACTTTGCAGTGTCACAGTCTAGGTAAATGGTAACTATAAAATATTTGTGATTTAGTGCTGAACTAAAAGAAGTTGCAATTCTTAGGGTAGATAATATTTACTATGGATAAACTATTTACTACATATTTTACCAATATAAAAACATTGGAAGTTAAGGTAAATAAAATTTCAAAGTGAGTATTATTTAATGCCAAAAATATATGGCAGCCTGAAATTCCATAGGGGGCAGAAAAGGAGTAAACATTTTGAAATAATATCTGCACACATGAAATGAAAGGTCAAGATAATTGAGGAGAGAAAAAATGACAATTGTGTGTAAAATATCTGCACATTATTTACGTAATTGATATGTGGGAGATTAAATCTTTTAATACTATTAGCCTCTTTTCTTAAATGAGTTAATCCATGTAAAGCACTTTGGATGCTAGGTACATAATAAAGCCCTCAAATGTTAGCTGCTATTGTTATCATTATTGTCGTTATTAATATTTTGTTTGGCATTCACAAAATAATCTAGTTGATCAAGCATCAAGATTTGGACATGAGCTAGAGGACCATAGGGTAAGGAAAGTGAAACTGCTTTAAGGTAATAATTATGAATTCATGAAAAAACATTTGATAGTTTTATCGTTTTTTTGTTTTTATAAACAGTCTGAGTATAGCCCTACTATGAAGCTAATTTATAGCTTTCATATGAAGGCTATAACCCAATTATAGCACAAGAATATGGGGAAATGGGCAAGGGAGGGGAGGGGAAGGAGAAGGATGGGTGGAGGGACGGCAACTGGTGGGATCACACCTATGGTGCATCTTAGAAGGGTACAGGTGAAACTTACTAAATGCAGAATACAAATGTCTGAATACAATAAGAAAATGCCATGAAGGCTATGTTAACCAGTTTGATGAAAATATTTCAGATTGTATATGAAGCCAGCACATTGAACCCCACGATTGCACTCATGTACACAGCTATGATTTAATAGAATAATAATAATAATCTGAGTATAACTCTATAATTTGAAAACTGGGGACTATGAAGTTTTTTGGTTTTTGTTTTTTTTTTGAGACAGAGTCTCAAACTGTTGCCCTGGGGAGAGTGGTGTCATAGCTCACAGCAACCTCCAACTCTTGGGCTCAAGCAATTCTCTTTCTTCAAGTTTTTTCTATTTTTAGTAGAGACAGGGGCTTACTTTTTTGCTCAGACTGGTCTCAAACTTATGAGCTCAAGCTATCTACCCACTTCGGCCTCCCAGAGTGCCAAGATTTAGGGTGTGAGCCACTATGCCCAGCCTGGACTATGAAGACCTTTATAACATTGGACAGTTTATTCACCATTCCTGGTTACACTCTAGATTAGAACAGTGCTGCCAGCACGGTAGCCACAGGTCACATGTAGCTGCTGAGGACTTGAAAAGGGACCAGTCACAAATGGGACATACTCTCAGTGTAAAGTACACACTGGATTGTGAAGACTTAGCATGGATAAAAGAAAGTAAAATATCTTAATCTTTTTATATTGATTATATGTTGAAATGACAATCTTTGAGATATACTGGGTTAAATATATTGTTAAAATTTCACATGTTGGGGGGAGGCTGATAGTTTTTGAGACAGAAGTCTGCCAGTCTCCCCAGTTCCTGGCAAATTAATAAACTCTTTCTTTCTTCTCACAAAAAGAAAAAAGAAAAAAACACTTTCACGGCACAACTAAGATCCTCTCATGGCATACCAGGGTGCCACAGCATCCCCGTTAAAAATCACCGGTTGGCTCGGCGCCTGTGGCTCAACGGGCTAAGGCGCCAGCCACATACACCTGAGCTGGTGGGTTTGAATCCAGCCCGGGCCCGCCAAACAACAATGATGGCTGCAACCAAAAAAAAAAATGGCCGGGCATTGTGACGGGCGCCTGTGGTCTCAGCTACTCGGGAGGCAGAGGCAAGAGACTTGCTTGAGCCCAGGAATTGGAGGTTGCTGTGAGCTGTGATGCCAGGCACTCTATCTAGGGTGACAGCTTGAGGCTCTGTCTCAAAAAAAAAAAAAAATTAAAAATAAATAAAAATCACTGGCCTATGGTACCAGTCCCCAGTCTGAAAGCCAGATAAAAATCGAAGAGGAGCCAATTTTTCAGTTAGAATCTGAAGGCAGGTAAAGGTGAATGTGTTAGCTCGAGCACACAGGCAGAAGTTCTACTTTTTTTTTTGTTCCACTTGATTCTTCAACTGAATGGACAAGGCCCACCTGCCTTAGGGAGGTCAATCTGCTTTTGCTCAATCTACCCATTCGAATACTCATCTCATCCCAAACCTCCTTAACCAAATGTCTGGCCCATTCAAGTTTACACATAAAGCACCTCACCTTCCAAAAAAGGGAACTGTCATTCTTAAAGGGGTTCAGAGAGACTTTTGAATGGGAAATTGTTACTTCAGGATGACAGGCATAGAAGAGGAGCTATTGGAGTCTTTTCTTCTTAACTGTCACTACACCATCTCCTGAGAACCCGTCCCCTTCTGCCACACGGGTCTGGGCTTCAGTCTCAGCTATTGTGCCTCTCACTTTCCACCTGGCCACCTTCCTTGTCTGAAGGCTTCTTAATGGCCCTGACCATGACTGATGCAGGCTCAGTGCCTGACACATGATGGGGGTTCAAGAAATACTGATTGAATGACCATGAAACCTAAAGCAACCATTGCATGCCACAATTGTGGCTCAAGCTTGTGTGTTTATTTATCCAGCATCTGCTAAGCCCCTACTATATTCTCCAGCAACCAATTGGTGTAAATACAGAAGACAAGCAAGACATCATCTGTGCCCCCTGAAAGCTCAGGCTGGCCCCAGGCAGGGAAATGAGAAAAAGGGAGTGTGTACTGTGTGCCTTGGTTCAGTCATTTATTCAATAATATTGAGCACCGACAGTGGCAGGAATTGTCCTAGGTCCCAGGGATACTGAGGGAACAAGAGAAGAGTAGCTAGTAATAGAGAGTTTACCTTCTCGTGGGAGACACAAACGGAAAGATAAACTGAAACACGTCAGTGGTGGAAATGGCAGTATTTGCAAAATGCAGTAGAATCAAGATAGAATATATAATCTGCCTGGGAAAGCGTATTATTATTTGAGCCGAGAATTGAAAGAAGAGCATGAGTTTGTCAATTCCACATGCAGGGAATATGGCGTCTGTAGGGTACTGCCCCTTAGGCCATGAGAACAGCCTGCACTCAGTGTTGGGAATACGGGAAAACATAAAGAAATGAAAGCTTTTTTTCATGATGAAGTCTCTCACAGTTTACTTTTCCCCTTAACATTATGTTAAAACATATGACCACATACCATTGCACCCCACAATCTCACTCTGATTCTTCATTTGATGGACAGTTGGTTAAATTAACTCTGTGTAGCTGGGTGCCGTAGCTCAGTGGTTAGAGCGCTGGCCCCATAGACCAGGAACAGCAAGTTCAAATCTCGTCTGGGCCTGATTGAGGGAAAACAAACAAACAAAGTAACTCTGTGTGTGGCTGAAACTCAACAGCTTCAGACATGCATTGCTCAGAAAATTATGCCAGGTTGGGCTAGAACTGCTGGACCAGGGAGTGCTAGAGGGCAGGGGCACTGCCACCACTATGTCCATCTTTGTGGCCCTGTGGCCATCTGCCCAAACCTCTTCTGGATGAAATCCTGCTTCCAAAGATCACAGGCTCGGGCAGCTTTCAGAGCACTGAGGTGGACGGCGGCTTAGTGGTGCCTCTTACTTGTTCTATCACCACCATGGACATAGCGTCATTGAGCCTCAGTTTTCTCAGTTAATAATTGCTCCTTTTTATAAAGGGATTGCTATATGCCAGGCAGAGTACTGGGCACTTAACGTGTATTCTCTCAGCTAAGCTAATCTTCGCTGCATTTGATGGGCGTGGATGTCAGTGCCAGGATTCTTATTTCATAAATGTAGAAAGTGAGGTCCAAGAGTGACAAATTGATTTGTTCAGTCACACAGGTAGGATCAGAATGTAGACTCAACAACTCAACTCCTCACCTCTACCAACTCTCTTCTAAGTTCAGAGGTAGATGCAATTCAACCACTTAACAGAGGGATGCATTAATATATATTAGTCTATCAAGCCTGACTCTGCTGTTCCTGGACTTAAGATGCTTCTTCAATTCTTCCTTCACCAACCACAGGATAAAATCCCTTCTGCTTTTACAGGACCTTTACAATGTGGCTTCTCCCAACCTTTTAGCCTTAATGACCTTCATTCCCCTGACCCCAGTACCAAATAGTACACACTATACTCCTTAAGTCCTCAAAACCAGAGATAACAGATTTATAGCTCCTGGGTTTTCTAATCTGTAAAAGTGAGAGGTTTCAACATGGTCTGAAAGGCTGTTTCTGCCTAAAGAAGCTTTCTAATTCTGTCCGAGATGAAGTACCAGGGCCCAAGGCTGTTTCTGCCTAAAGAAGCTTTCTAATTCTGGCCAAGATGAAGTACCAGATTTATTCTTGAACCTGAAACAACTAAAAAGTCAAACAGTCAATAGTTCTCAAGACATCAGACATTAGACGATGTATGACTCTAATAATTTATCTAGTGTGAGATAGAGAAGCAGGTGGCTAATAGCCTTGGGTGAAGTTCTAGGTCACAGCACAGGGTGTAAGGAACCTACCTGAGGCTGGGGAAGAACCAACCCTACCCTGAAGAGAAATCTCACTAAATGACACTAACCCAGATGATAAAGTCAATAGATTAAAACAGTTATTTTAACTGTATCCCATATGTTCAAGAAGTCAGAGGAAAGAATGAGCATGTTAAGTAGAGACATGAAAGATATTAAAAAAAAAAGACCAAATTGAGTCTTCATTGAAGAATGAACTGTGTGAGATTAATGGAAAGATTCCACATGGCAGGCGATGGCAAATGTATCCAAAATTAAACATAGAGAGAAGAAAAGACTAAAAAACATAATGAACAGATTATCACTAAGCTGGGGGAGGGAACTATTTAGATGATGAAAAGACAAAGCACGGAATGGGAACAAGTATTTTCAAATTACAAATTTGGTAAATGATTTACAACTATAATTTATAAAGAATTCTCAAAACACAATGGGAAAACAACCCAATTGTAAACACAAATATCAGATTTGAACAGACATGCTACCAAAAAAAAAAAAAAAAATACATAAATGACAAATAAGCCCATGAAAAGATGCTTGACATCATTAGTCATTAGGGAAACGCAAATTAAAGTACAATAAGAGGGTGGCACCTGTGGCTCAAAGGAGTAGGGCACCAGCCCCTTATACCGGAGGTGGTGGGTTCAAACCCAGCCCCATCCAAAAACTGCAAAAACAAACAAAAAACACACACACACGCACACAATAAAATATGTCACTTGCCTATCAGTGTATCTGACACATGGAGTGGTGGTGAGTCTATGTAGCAAGCAGAGCCCTCACACACTGCCAGTAGATATATAAAATGTTGCCTATTCAGAGAACAGCTTGACAGTCTTCTTTTTTCTCTTTTTTTTAAATTTCAAATTAATATGAGGGTATAAATGTTTAGATTACATTGTTCTCACTTCCAAGGTAAAGTTCTAGTTTTAGAAGGACCCCTCACCGGAGGGCGTACTGAAGACCCTCTCTTTGTGCCAATTAGGTGAGATCCCACCAAATGCCCTCCCTCCTTCTGCCAATCACCCCCTCCTCCCCTACCCCCATACGAGACTAGAACTGTGTTTTATTGTTCATGAGCCTGTAATGATTTATATATTAGTTTTATGTTAGTATTGAGTACATTGGATACATTTTTCTCATTCTTGAGATACTTTACTAAGAAGAATGTGTTCCAACTCCATCCAGGTAAACATAAAAGATATAAAGTTTCCATCCTTTTAGGACTGATGATACACATATACCACAATTTGTTGATCCATTCATGGGTCAAAGGGCATTTGGATTGCCTCCACGACTTGGCAACTATGAATTGGGCTGCAATAAACATTCTGGTGCAGATGTCTTTGTGGTAAAATGATTTTTGTCCTTCAGGATAAATATCTAGTAATGGGATTTGGGGACAAATGGAAGGTTAAATTTTAGTGCTTTGAGAATTCTCCAGACTTCTTTCTATAAAGTTTGCGATCCCACTAGTAGTATAGAAATATTCTCTTCCCACATCCACGCCAGCGTCTGGTGTTTGGGGACTTTGTGATGTGAGCTAATCTTCCTGGGCTTAGGTGATATCTCAGAGTGGTTTTGATTTGCATTTATCTGATAATTAAAGACAATGAGCATTTTTTCATGTGTTTGTGGGCCATTCGCTTGACGGTTTTTTGAAAATTAAACATCCACCTGTTCTACTCCTAGGAATTTAACCAAGAGAACTGAAAGCATACTCCCGTACAAAGACTAAAGGTCCTGACGACTTTATTTGTAATATCCAAAATTCAGAAACAAGCCCAATGTGCCCCAGAAGGTGAATGAATGAATAAGTATGATGTACATTCATGCAATGAAACAGTACTCAGAAATAAAAAGGAATGGACTATTTAGACATAAAATAACATAGTAAACCTCGAAATAATAATACTAAGTCTTAAAAAAGCAAAATTTAAAAATAATACTGTTTGATCTGTTTATGTAACATGCTGAAATGCAAACCAATCTGTGATAACAGAAGGAAGATCCGTGGATGCTCAGGGTGGGGCTGAGGAAGGGAAACCACCAAGGGGCACGAGGAAGCAAGTGGGGTGACGGATACACTCGTGATCTGGACTGCGTCGATGGCTTCACAGGTGTGTAGGGACACCAAATTGCACACTTTCAACAAGTGCAGTTCAGTACAACCAGGGGGTAGAGATGGAGGGAGAGGGGCAGAAAGAGAGAAACTGGGGTGTGACGTTCTCTTCTGCATCACCCAGAGACAACAAGCCGTATCTTCCACCTTCTTTGGGGCGCCAAGCTCCAAGACAAACCAGGAATAATAAATCAGGTAGCTACATAAAAGGCAGGTGTGGACAGTATTTCTTTGGCCAACCCTGTTTCACTGGCTGCCAGGTCTTGTATTAAGCACTTTGCACTGTTCATCTCACTTAATCCTCCTATCAGCCCTCTGCAGTAAGGACTAGTGTCAGCCTCACTTTACAGATGAGGAAATAGAAGACCAGAAGGGTTAAATGCCATGCCCACAGTCATACATGTTATAACCAAGCTAAAATTCCAAAAATCGGCTAAGGCGCCAGCCACATACACCTGAACTGGCAGGTTCGAATCCAGCCTGGGCCCGCCAAACAACAATGGCTGCAACCAAAAAAGCCGGACGTTGGGGTGGGTGCCTGTAGTCCCAGCTACTTGGGAGGCAGAGGCAGAAGAATCATTTGAGCCCAGGAGTTGGAGGTTGCTGTGAGCTGTGATGCCACAGCACTTTACCCAGGGTGACAGCTTGAGGCTCTGTCTCAAAAAAAAAAAAAGAAAGAATAAAATAAAATTCCATAAATCCTGTTACATAATAGCATCTCCGAGGGCCCGACACAGAGTTGAGACAGCTCTGTTGTTATGTCATGTTGGTGGAGGTGACTTTGCTCAGGGTTTATGAATACAAACTCTGATGTCAGAGCAACTGAGTTCAAACCCACTCACCAGCTGTTTGTCCTTGGGCGTGAGATTTCATCGTTCTGTTAGGTGAGTCTCAGCTTGTGCAGCGTTTGTTGGCCAGCTAATGAGGAACAGCAGGTGGTGGAATCAAGTCATCCTCGATGTAATCTGCTAGAGGACTCACCTGAACGCCAGGCATGTTCTCACGACTCGGGCAAGAAGGACATCAGTCTTCTAAGAGGAATCCATTATTTGTGTCCTAACCTAACAAATTCAGGCCTCAGCACTGATTCTCTCCCTGGCCCTGCCTGGCCATCTCACAACTCCCTGAAAGCCCCGTGGGTGCACCTTGATCCAAAGTCACTTCCCTCCCACTGGACAGATGCCTACAAGCCAGTTCCTCTCTGTCTTCCACCCCTTCTCCTCTTGAACAACCTCTTCCTACCCTGAGGCTCTTAAGCTCTTGGGGAAAAAATGGTACAGAGCCTTGTCCTCTTTGGCGTGGATAAAATGATTTAATAACTTATATAATGGCTAAGAGTCCTGGCTTGGAGGCCACTAGAGTGGCTCTGAGTACCAGCCCTTTGACCTTGGACAAGTTATTTAATTCTCTGAGCCTCTATTTACACATGTGTTAAATAGTGATGATGATACTGTCTCCTTGGGATAATTTTGAAGGGTAAGTGAAAATAAAGAATTGCATAAATCACTTAACATAGTCCTTTAGTAAAAAGGATGTTCTTAGCAAATGTGTGCTATGTGTTTGGTTGTTCTTATCACGACTGCATTTTTCAGCTTACAGAACCCATTCCCAGGTGATTTGTTCCTGAACACAGCCTGGAGAAGGATTAGGTTTATTCCTGATAGAAAAGTGAGGACTGGAGTCGGGAAGGGAAGTGGCTTTGCTCAGTTCAGACCTGGCAGAACCAGAGCCTGAACCTAAATCCTGATGCCACCATGGATACTACAGCTGTTTCCACCTCCCTTCTAACACTCAGTTCTGCCACTCCGTGGAGTAGGGACGTTTTTGTAACGTCTTCAATTCACTTCCATTAGTTAAAGGCGGAGAAGCGTTCAGACAAGAAGTAGCCCTTGAACAGAATATGTGTATAGCAAAAGCTTTGCACTATGGCGTTGGTGTCAGCATGGCTAAGTGTGCAGCCTTTGGAATAAGGCCTGGCTTTATTCTTTTTTTTTAATTAAATCATAGCTGTATACATTAGTGCAATCACGGGGTACAATGTGCTGGCTTCATATACAATCTGAAATATTTTCATCAAACTGTTCGACATAACCTTCATGGAATTTTCTTGGTTATTGTATGAAAACATTTGTATTCTGCATTTAGTAAGTTTCATCTGTACCCTTCTAAGATAAGACATGACTTTAAATCAGTACTCTGCCAACCAACCATTGCATAGTCCTTGCAAGTGCCTTGATCAGTACAAGTCTCATACATACAATCATAAAATGAGAACAGCAATAGGAGATCCTGAATATTAAGTAGTATGATGACCCATTTTTCACCCTCTAACTGTTGCCTACTGCTCTCAGGGTGAAGACCAAACTCCTTCATGGCCCACAAAGCCCAAGCCTGCCCCTGTGACCTGTTTATCCTTCAGGTCCCTTTTGCTCACTACACACCAGCCACATTGAAGAGATGCTGTGTAATTTCTCATCCAACAGAGACCGTTTAGGGAGTGCAGGAAGGCTCTAGTAGGGAGTACTCTGGGCTTAAATAGGGACTGTCCCCAGCAAACGGGGCCATGTGCTCACTCCCTCCATTCTTGGCTTCTGCCCAAGTCCTCTGAAACTTCAAGCCTGATTCTCTACTTAAGCAAAATGCCCTCCCCTCCCTTTCACTCCACAACCTGTGACTGATCCTTCAAGTTTTCCTTCAATGACACTTTCATCCCAGGTCCTCACAGCACCTCATGTTCCTTTCTTATAATACTTCTCTAGCATTGCTTTAAGCAGCTCCCTGTCTATCAAGATGGAAGGGAACAGTTTCACACTGTTGGAGGGACTGCAAACTAATACAGCCTCTTTGGGAAGAGGTATGGAGAATCCTCAAAGATTCAAATTAGACCTCCCATTTGATCCTGCCATCCCATTATCAGGCATCTACCTGGAAAGAAAAAATCATTCTATCATAAGAACATTTGCACTAGATTGTTTAATCACAGCTCAGTTTACAACTGCCAAGAGGTGGCAACAATCTAAATGCCCATCAAACCAGGAGTTGATTAACAAACTGTGGTGTATTTATACCAGAGAATACTATTCAGCCATAAAAAGATGGAGACTTTACATCTTTTGTATTAACCTGGATGGAGCTGAGACACATTCTTCTTAGTGAAGCAACGTTAGAATGGAAAAACAGGCTCTCTGGTCCTCCTGTTCGTCAGACAGCCGCTTCTTCTAGTGCAGCGCCAGCCACATCCCTGAGGCACCATGGTGAAAGCGAAGGTCGGAATAAACGGATGTGGTCGTATCGGGCGCCTGGTCGTCAGGGCTGCTGTTAACTCTGGCAAAGTGGATATTGTCGCCATCAATGACCCCTTCATTGACCTCAAGTACATGGTCTACATGTTCCAGTATGATTCCACCCATGGCGAATTCTATGGCACAGTCAAGGCTGAGAACGGGAAGCTTGTCATCAATGGAAATCCCATAACCATCTTCCAGGAGCGAGATCCCTCCAAAATCAAATGGGGTGAGGCAGGCGCTGAGTATGTTGTGGAGTCCACTGGCGTCTTCAC
>CAUYON010097850.1:0-15586 GCA_963573935.1 Arctocebus calabarensis | reverse complement strand
AGTAGCTGGGACTACAGGCGCCCGCCACAGCGCCCGGCTATTTTTTTATTTTGCAGTTCGGCCGAGGCCGGGCTTGAACCCGCCACCTTCGGTATATGGGGCCAGTGCCCTACTCGCTGAGCCACAGGAGCCGCCCCTTTTTTTTTTTTTTTTTTTTTTTTTTGAGACAGAGCCTCAAGCTGTCACCCTGGATAGAGTGCTGTGGCATCACAGCTCACAGCAACCTCCAATTCCTGGAGTCAAGCGAGTCTCTTGCCTCCACCTCCCAAGTAGCTGGGACTACAGGCGCCCACCACAACGCCCGGCCATTTTTTGGTTGCAGCCGTCCTTGTTGTTTGGCGGGCCCAGCATTGTGATTCTTAAAGCTTCATTTTCTCAGCATTCTAGGTACCAAGATTAACTTTCCCTGCTCATCAGCAAATCCAGGTGTAGGGAGGGTGAAATTGTCTTGAGAATCCCTTAGGGAGTCAGAAATTAATTCCTGATTAATCCCGTTATTGCAACTGCTAGCCCCATCACCTGCTCTGGACTTTTCTTTTTTGCCCTCTTCAGCATACATCAAGCGAGTGATTGCACACCCATCCTTCCATAATATCAATTTCAAGCAAGCAGAAAAGATGATGGAGACAATGGACCAGGGTGATGTGATCATCCGACCAAGCAGCAAGGGCGAGAACCATCTGACAGTAACCTGGAAAGTCAGTGATGGCATCTACCAGCATGTGGATGTGAGGGAAGAGGGCAAGGAAAATGCCTTTAGCCTGGGAGCCACTCTGTGGATCAATAGTGAGGTGAGAGCCAGAGCCTGCCTATCTCCCATCCCCGTTTCTGCTCTTAGAAATTGGCCTTTTCCAGCCACTTTTACCTGACATTAGTAACTGGTATGTGTCATATGTGTTTTACCTGTTCAGAGGAACAAAATAGATCATACGTGGAATGAGTCATTTGATATCAATTTTGTGTGTTTTAAATTTCCTCCAAATTTTAAAATAGACTACCTAGAGAGCACCAGTGGTAGGAGAGGAGACAGGTCACTTATGTTCACGCACATCAAGTTTCTCTTCCCTGTTTTTTGGTAGGAGAGGTCTAGTGAAGTTCTCTATTGTTGCTCTGTCAACGTTGAGATTTAAAGGACTTTGTGCCCTATAAGCTAATGTGTCTGGGCATGACTCAGATAAACGGGTAAATTGAGGGGCCTCTGCAGTAGAACAGGGCTTCAGCAGGAATGGGAAGCCCACCCCCTCCCATGGCTTCTCTTCAGGTTAGATGTGATAGAGCCAGGAGTCTTAGCTCTGAATGGGCCTTTATTCTTCCAGGAATTTGAAGACTTGGATGAGATTGTTGCCCGTTATGTCCAGCCCATGGCATCCTTTGCCCGGGACCTTCTGAACCACAAGTATTATCAGGACTGCAGTGGTGGAGACCGCAAGGTGAGCCCAGGGCCCTTCAAAGGATGACGCCTTCCAGTCACTTAAGGATGTTTCCCTTCAGTGTAGAGGACGCGCAGGCGGTGAAGGAAGTATACATGATATGTGTGCCAGACCTTGTGTACCAAGCATGGTGCTATCCCAACCTCTCCCCCTCATTCTACCCCCAGAAATTAGAGGAGCTGCTCATCAAAACTAAGAAGGAGAAGCCCACCTTCATCCCTTATTTCATCTGTGCCTGCAAGGAACTGCCCGGCAAGTTCCTACTGGGATACCAGCCCCGGGGTAAACCCAGGTGAGCACTGATGCTGAGAAGGTGCTGCCGCTGGGGTCCACAGACAGGCTAGAAGGGAAGTAGAGGCCCCGGAGCGGTACTATCTGGTTCTGTTTGACTACCTTTCTCCTCTTACTGTTTAGAACAGAGGTGGAGGTTGGAGGTGGGGAGAGCAGGTAATGATAAAGATAAAGATTCAAATAAGGGCATTTTCATCAACATTGTGAAAAAGGAGTACCTTTTACCTCACTTCTCCCCCGGAAGTGATGGAAATCACTAGACATTCGTCCCACCTAGTTGGCAAAGATTGAGGACCTACACACGGCTCTCCCCTTTCACTCTTGGCTTTCCCTTCACCAGGGCTTTTGGCACATGGTGGCTCAGTGTTTATATCATGCTGTTTCTTCTGCCACCACTGAAGTGGCAGGTCAGAAAAGCATTTTCTCTGCTGTAACTCCTGTGTATGACTGACAGGCTGGCCTTCTGAAGTAGTCCTCTCTGTGAGTCTCACCAGTGGTTACCCTAAACTTAGCAGACAAAGTCCTTCTCAGATCTGCTTTCTTTGTGTCTTGTACACAGACTGGTGATCACACCAGCCTACTCTATCAAAGCCCTGTTCCTGTGCTATCATTGGCCCTTAGCATTTCTGCTTTTATCCCTGTTTTGACTATGTGATTCACAGGTTAGTCTAACAGTGGAACTCAGTGGCCAGATTTTGGTCTCTGCACTGTCTTGGGCACATCTGGAATATCATGTTCTTTTCTGAGAAGCCTTTTCTGACTTACCAACTTGACTTCCAGGTGATGGTAGCCAGGATACTATCTCTGATGTGGCTAGAAACTGCCCCATGCACCTTTAACTGAGACCACATTCACTGTGATAGCTTCTTGTGGAAAGGAGCACAGAATCCCCTGCATGGCAGAATTAACACCCATAGGAGATCTAGGAAGCAGGTTTCAGTTTAATACAGTGGTTCTCAACCTTCCTAATGCCGCAGTGTATTTTATTATTAAAAAAGAAGGAGCCGCGACCCACAGGTTGAGAACTGCTGGTTTAATTAGAAATGAAAACTCTGTGGTACTCAGACAGAGCCTCAAGCTGTCACCCTGGGTAGAGTGCCATGGCATCACAGCTAACAACTTCAAACTCTTGGGCTTAAACGATTCTCTTGCCTCAGCCTCCCAAGTAGCTGGGACTACAACTGCCCACCACAACACCTGGCTATGTTTTTTTTTTTGGTTGTAGTTATCATTATTGTTTGGCAGGCCCAGGCTGGATTCGAACCCGCCAGCTCTGGTATATGTGGCTGGTGTCTTAGCTGCTTGAGCTACAGGCGCTGAGCCTGATAGCCATCCTTTATTGAGCACAACACCTTGTTTTAGGTATTGTGAATGCTGTGTGTATATTGACTCATTTTATCCTCACACTCACCATATGGATTCAAGTGCTTTTATCTTTATTTTACTAGTGAATTAGATTCAGGTTTAGTAACTTTGTGCAAAAGTCTCATAGGTGGTGAATGGTGAGCTAAAACTAGAACTAGAACCACAACTCAGAGCCCATCCTCTTAACCACTTTTCTGCTCTCAGAAGTGTTGAATAAAGGCAGTTTAACCACCTTGCAGGGCTGCTGCACAAAGACTCCTGCTTATGTACTTTGCTGCACTGGGTAGTCCCTCCCCAATCCTGTCATCCTGGGACCTCAATCTCACCCTCACCTGTGGTATGTCACCTTCATACTGCACCCCAATATGGTGGCACAGCCTCCAGCAAACCTTCCTCTGGCAGTCTGTATCCAGCACACAGGGGGCCAGTGAGCCCTCAGCCTTGACTATACTCTGAGTACAGCCTCCCTTCACAGGGCCAGGGACTGGCTCTGTCATCTCTCCTTTCCCCTGATACCCAGTATGGCTACTTCACATGGTGGACATCAATGCTGGTCACTCCCTCACAGCCAGTTCCAAGTGGTCCCTGACACACATTTCATTCTAAAATCCCAGGATAGAATATGTAACAGTAACTCCAGAAGGATTCCGGTATCGGGGCCAAATCTTCCCAACTGTGAATGGACTCTTCAGATGGTTTAAAGATCATTACCAGGATCCTGTACCTGGTGAGTACTACTCTGCCCTAACTTCAAGGGTGTGGTAGGAGGGACACCTGGGGTACTGACCCAAAGTACTCACTGGCCTGTGGGGAGGGTGGGACACAGGCTGTCATTGCAGCTATCCTCCCAGCCTCCCAGCCTTGGGAGGTTTTTCCATCCACTGTGCCTGTGCAATTGCCCTTCCTCCCACCATCTATCTCAGTGCTTCTTCCAGACCCCTGAATTGTAGCTGTTTCCTACAGGCATCACTCCCAGTAGCAGCAGCAGGACCCGGACACCTGCCTCTATCAATGCCACTCCGGCCAACATCAACCTTGCAGGTGAGGAGCTTAGGACTGGGGATGGGAGGGATAGAGCTAGGACTTCTTTACCTTTAACACTCCCATCCCTGCCTCCGTGTTTTTACAGATCTGACACGGGCGGTGAACGCCCTGCCCCAGAACATGACCTCGCAGATGTTCAGTGCCATTGCTGCCGTGACAGGCCAAGGACAGAACCCTAATGCCACCCCAGCCCAGTGGGCCTCCAGCCAATATGGCTATGGCGGCAGTGGAGGGGGCAGCAGTGCTTACCACGTATGTGGCTTAGGGAAGAGGCTCCTGGGCAGAGTGGGTGGGATGAAAGGGAACAGTCATCTTTTGCCAAGCCATGGCCCATAGACTGGCTTCTGTCAGTGTCAACCATGAAGAGCTTCATATGCACAGATGGGACTGCCATGGCCTTAAGACCTGTCTCCAATAGATGTGCCTTTTCCTCCAGCCCATTTGAGTAGGGAGAGAATATGAGGGAGGCTGACCTCTCCAGAGTCCTTTGGGATCTTTCGAACTTTTCAAGCCACTAGGAACCAGAGGCGGTCAGGACTAGTGGACCCCCTTGTGTGCCAGTGGCTTACCTCTGCTCCTCAGACCCACACATTGCTCAGGGGATGGTCAGCTGGAAAGCTCTATGCTGAGCCCACCCTTGCAGCTTGCCAAAAACTCAAAGTAAGACCCAATAAGCCCAAAGCCCATCCTGACTTAATTATTCATGCCTCTCCAGGTATTCCCAACACCAGCCCAGCAGCCAGTGGCCACACCACTGATGACCCCCAGCTACTCCTATACAACCCCAAGCCAACCCATCACTACACCACAGTACCACCAGCTACAGGCCAGCACCACCCCACAGTCTGCCCAGGCTCAGCCCCAGCCCTCCTCCAGCTCCCGACAACGGCAGCAGCAGCCAAAGTAAGTATCTGGATGGTGGCTCAGAGTAAGTTATTAGTATCAACAAGCTGAAGGCTTAGCAAAAGGCAGGCACTCTGGGTCCTCTGAGGGCCATGGCCCATGTGATATCCCCAGGGACTCCTGGTATCTAGGGAAAGACAAATGGTAGCCCACCGTTGCTACCTCTGCCTTACCCTAGCAGAGGGGCTGCTGCCCATAGGTGTGAGGTTCCTTTCTGCCAGGGTGGGTGCTCACCAGTGATTGATGGGAGGACTTCAAGCCCCTAGAGAATCCCACTTTTCAAAGGCCCTTTCTTCCCCTTCCCAGGTCCAACAGCCATGCAGCCATCGACTGGGGCAAGATGGCAGAACAGTGGCTGCAGGAGAAAGAGGCAGAAAGGCGGAAACAGAAGCAGCGGCTGACACCTCGGCCTTCCCCCAGCCCCATGATCGAAAGCACCCCCATGTCCATTGCTGGCGATGCCACCCCACTCCTGGACGAGATGGATCGATAGGGGGCCTGCTCCTCGGACTCTGGTTACCTCTGAGGCTGTGAAAGGCCTGGCCGCCCACAGCTTCCCTCCCTGCCCCTCCTTTTCTGTCCATAAAAGTGGCGTGAAGTGACGTTCTCTTTGGTGGTCAGCCTGGATGGGTGACAGGCTGGATGATGGCCTTGCGAACTTGAGCTCAGTGTACGCTAGGCTACAATTCTCCCACTCCAGATCCTCACCGACCACCTGTCCTGGGACCAGGGTGGGAAGGGAATTTGGCGGGAGGAGGAAGAGGAAGGTGAGAATGAGAGTGGAACAGTTTTGTATTCTACTCCCTACAAGCCATTTTGAGCTGCTGCCCTCACCTGACTTGGCTGTGACCAGGGCACCACGCTCAGCACATGAATCTCCCCTATCTCTTATGGGGAGAGGGATGCTATTTATTCAGTTTGGGGCAGGAGGGAGAAGATGGAAAGTATCCTGAGGCCAACAGCCTGGGTGGCTGTCAAAGCAGGATGGTAGGGACACAGGGGAGCAGTGCTAACCTGCCCAGCCCTGCCTAGCTGCCCTCCCACCTGCCAATGCCACCGCTTCCTGCCTGTCATTTGAATAAACAGTGTTTCTACAGAGCTCTTGCCAAAGCCTCTCTCTCCCAACTCTCCGGCTCTTTGAGGGATGACTTGGGTTTTTTTTTTTGGAGACACAGTTTCGCGTTGTCACCCTGGGTAGAGTGCTATGGCATCATAGCTCATTGCAACCTCAAACTCTTTGCTTAAGAGATTCTCTTGCCTCAGCCTCCCTAGTAGGTGGGACTACAGGCCCACCACAACACCTGGCTATTTAAGGTCTCCCTCTGCTCAGGCTGGTCTTGAACTCCTAAGCTCAGGCAATCCACCCACCTCAGCCGTCCAGAGTGCTAGAATTACAGGCATGAGCCACCGAGCCCATCCCTGAGGGATGACTTTCAAAGCAGTGGTTAGAGTTCTGAGGGCTCCCCTGACTCCCTATTCGGAGCCATCAGAGGTGATGATTTGTAGAACAGGCAGCTTCTGCATCAGACTGCCTGGGGCACTTCCCTGCTCTGCTTCATAGCTCTGTGACCCTGTGCCAGCTCCTTATCTGCAACAAGGAGACAGTGATACCAACCTCACCAGCACTGCGAGGACTGAGGCAGAGTGTGTATAAGCTCCTTGGCCCAGTGCCTGGTGCTTGCTAGTGGCTGGCATTCTGAAGAAAAGTCACAAGTAAATCTGGTTTTTCTCAGCCTGAGCCCATACACCTGTCTCTTCCCTTTCCCCAGCTGAAATCTGGTTTTTCTCAGCCTGAGCCCCATACACCTCTGTCTCTTCCCTTTCCCCAGCTGGGCCTTGGTCTCTGACATCCTCTAGGCAAGTCAGGCGTCCATGGCCCAGAGTGGGTCCCACATTCAACTTGTTCCCACAAAGCCCGGGCCCCATCGCGGTTCACAATCTGGACTCCGTGTCCCTCTTTAGTCACACGGGCTTTGTCAGCTTTGTGAATCTTGATGAGGCTTCTGCCTCCTTTTCCTCTGCTTAGGGCTCAGCTGAGAAGTCAGAAAAAGCTGCTGCCACCCAGACTTGGTGCACTCCCTCCCCTGCTTTCCTCCTTCAAGAGCTGGGAGAAGGGGCTGGCCTTCTCCCAGGAACTCAGCTCTCCTCCCTTCGGCACAAAAGGTCCCCTCCTCGGGAGCCAGGACCACTCCAGCTGGGAAGGTCGGCCCCTGTGGTGTCACAGGTACCTTCGCCAGGGCTACTCAGGAGGAAAAGGCCAGGCACAGTGGCACAGAATGGGTTAAAAGGTTCCATTTATTGGAGGTGTCACTGCAAACACTACTGCCTATCTATCCTAGAAGTGGATTACATGCACTGCAGTCTCCAGGAGAGAGGGGAAGCCATCCCCCTCTCACCCCCAACCCAGATGTACTCTTCCCTGGTCCTAGGGTGACAGGAAGAAATGGCTGTGCCCCTCTCCTTCCCTCTCACCTACCTTCCCAAGGGCTTCCTCAAAAGCTGGATTGCCTTTCAGAAACTCCTGTAGCCCCAAGCCCATCCCTCCCCTCCCAAGAAGTAGCCAGGTTGGAGGGAGAAAGAAGAGCAATGGGGGTTGGCTACAGGCTTGATGGTATTTATTCTTCACCTTGATTGCCCTGGCCTCAACTGAGAGTGGGGTTTGATGCTGGGGGAGATTTCCTCTTGGTTACCTTCCTGGTTTGTAAGGGCTTGGCTGGAAGCTTCTTGGCCTGGACCGAGCTCTTCTCTCTCTTCCTAGCCAATGAAGACTCAGCATCCTCACTGGAGGGCTCTTCCTGTCCCCGGTCATTGTAACTGTCCTCACTCTCCAGCTCTTCCCGGCTTTCTGGGCTGGACTCAGACATCCTAGCCAACTCTCTTGGATTTAATGACCGGCTCAGGTCTGGAGGTGAAGACTCCGATTTAACCGGGCTTTTCTTCTTAGTCAACTTGCCCTTCTTGGCTTTTTTCCTCAGCTTTGCCTTCTCATCCGTCTCCTCCTCTTTATCTTTCTCTTTTTCTTTTTTCTTCTTTACTTTCTTGATCACCTTGTTGCACTGGCTCTTTCCTGTGGGGCTGTCAGAGCGCCAGATGGTGATGGGCGCTGAGTCAGGGGTACCAGTGACCGTGATGATGGCTGGGTCAGTGGGTGTGGTGGCAGGCCCCACCTGGGTGAGGACAGAAGGCTTGTTTTCCTCCTCCTCCTCCTCCTCTTCCTCCTCTTCCTCGTCATCTGCCCCACATTTATGGTGGATAGGATGGTGGATCACTGCCACGGAGATAGGCCTGTAGCTTTTGCACCTGAGAGGAGGGGAATGGGAAGAGAAGGTTGACAGGGAGGGGATACCCACAGAGGCCCCTTCTACATCAGCCCACTGGCACTCACCAGCCATACCAGAATCGCTCCACACACGCCTCCTCTGGGATGAGCTCCAAGCAAGTGGACGGGATGATGTTGAAGCAGGTCGGGGTTACATCTCGGGAGCAGGTTGGGCTCGCATCTCGGGAGCTGCTGCTATTTGCCTTCTCTGAGCATTCCTTCAGCCTGCCACACATTGGACTCTCATCCCAGCTCCCACACCTCCATGACTCCCTAGGGACCCAGAGTGAGCAGCCCACCCCAGCTACAAAAGACCTCCCATTAGGTTTGCCAACCTAGGGCTTGGCTGGCAATACCAGGTCAATGCTGAAGAGGGAAACCAATGGTTGAAAGGGGGAACCACAATGAAAATTTGGACCTAGCTCAACCACAGGTCCCCCAAGGAGCGGGCCCTCACCTAGAATCACAGTCGCAGTGGCTGGCGGAGTGCAGGTGCACGCTGTGGTGGCCACAGTCAGGGGTGAAGGGGTAGATGATGTGCCCAGTACACTGCTTGTGTTTCCAGCAGCACCTGTCAGTCTCCTTGCAGTCACCTGAGGGGGGAGGGGTCCAGGTCACTTGAGGCAACAGCAGCATAGCTCGATCCTTTTTTCTTTTTCTTTTCTTTTTATTTTTTGAGACAGTCTCACTATGTCACCCAGGTAGAGTGTCATGGCGTTACAGCTCACAGCAACCTCAAACTCTTGGGCTTAAGAGATTCTCTTGCCTCAGCCTCCCAAGTAGCTGGGACCACAGGCGCCCACCACAACGCCCAGCCATTTTTTGGTTGCAGTTGTCATTGTTGTTTGGCAAGCCCAGGCTGGATTTGAATCTGCCAGCTCCAGTATATGTGGCCGGTGCCCTACCCACTGAGCTATGGGTGCCAAGCACATAGCTCAATCTAAAGCCTCACCAGATTCACCTGGCACCACTACCTGCCCCAACCCCGTTTCTACTTAATAGTAGTAACCCACCCCAACACTGCCCTTGCCCCAATCCACTGCGTGAATCTGCCCCCTGTAGACATCCAGGCAGATGTCTGGTTCTGTGTCTGACAACCCAAACCTCCCCGCTGTCCTGTGAGAGCCTGCTCCCCTGGGGCTCTCCCCTGACTCCTGCCGACCCCTTTAGTGACTCCGCTCCGCAAGGAACCTGGTAGGGGAAGGCCCTCTTGTCATGGCAGCTGGAGCCCAGGAGTGATGACAGCCAGCAGCGGCAGCATCCTTAGTTCTATGTCTGCCCTGCCCAGTCCCCAGAGGCCCACACCTGGCCCTGCACAACCTCCACTGCCATGCCAGCTGCCAGGCCTGTGGTGGCACAGTGGCACTAGTCTGGAAAGGGGACTAAGGCCCAGCCTGCTCTACTCCTTGGCTTGTTCTTCAGATTCTGGTCCTTCCTTCTCTCTCCCTCTCCTCCTCTCTCCTCCAAGCCCCTTTTTCTTTTTTTTTTTTTTTTTTGGTTGCAGCCATCATTGTTGGTTGGCAGGTCCGGGCTGGATTCGAACCCACCAGTTCAGGTATACGTGCCTGGCGCCTTAGCCCGCTGAGCCACAGGCACCGAGCCCAAGCCCCTTTTTCTTGCTGACACCTTCTTCTCTTCTCTCCTCTTCCCTGTGCCCCAACCTGATTCTTCCCTTGCTCTCTACTCATTAAGCTCCGCTCTCTCTCTCCAGTCTCTAGAGCCCCAGAATTTTGAACAGCCCACACCCAGCCCGAGTCCCTCTACCTGCTTTTATTTATTTATTTGTTCATTCATTCATTCATTTCTGAGACAAAGTCTCACTCTGTTGCCCTGGGTAGGGTGCCATGGCATCATGTAGCTGAGTGGCTGACAGCAACTTCAAATTCTTGGGCTCAAGAGACCTCTTGCCTCAGCCTCAAAAATAGCTGGGACTACAGGCACCTGTCAACAGGCCCTGCTAGTTTTTCTATTTTTAGTAGAGACGAGGAACTCACTCTTGCCCAAACTGGCCTTGAGCTCCTGAGCTCAAGCAATCCACCCACCTCAGCCTCCCTGAGTGTTATGATTATAGGCAAGAGCCACCGTGCCTAGCCCTTTCACTTTCTTTGACCATATCCCCTTCCCCAGGGCACAGGAAGAAGCTGCTGGAGTGAGAATTTGGGGTTAGGTAAAAATCCCTGGAAAAGTCTCTTGCCCTGTGGTTCAGCTGAATGCCAGTCCACTGTCTGGCCTCTGGCACTGCCAAAGGCTCTTGGGCTACCAGTGGCTTTCCCCTCAGGGTACGGTCTAAAAAGTAACCCCATAAAGTGACTCCACTTGCCTCTCAGAGTCCTAGAGCCCAAGGTCTCACCTAGCAGGCAGGGGACTAGGGACCTAACTTTGGGTTCCTTCCAGACATGGGCTCCATCCCATCTTGGGGGAGGAAGTGGGCAGACATTGATGAGTTCCCTAGCAGCCTGGTATAGGGTGCTATAGCTGGCTAACCCCCTAAAACAGGCCTGAAGACTCCACTTTTGCCCAGCCCCCACAAGGGTGGAACTGGGGTGAGAATGTGAACTGTCCACAGCCGGGAATCAACCAGGCAGTGGGTATGTTAGTCCACGTGGCCATCTAATTCTGAGAGATCAGCAACTGTGTCTGAGGCTTACCTCACGTTCTTCCCCCACGAGGCTGTGAAGATCCTTGCTTCCCCCTGTGCCCCTGACCTGCTTGGTGACCTCTGTTGCTGCTTCCTCTCTTTCTTTGCCTTTCTCTATCCCCAGGGGACATGAGGAAGGCATGTGTGTGGCAGGACCCAGGAACATCACTACCACCTCTGCCTTCCTCAGCATTGCTGAATTAGGGCAAAGGGCAGCATAGTTACAAGTGCCCTGAACTTGTGGTCAAACATGCCAGAGTCCAACTCTTGTATCTGTCACTTATTGGCTAGGTGGCCTAGGACAAATTACTTCTCTAAGCCTTCGTTTCCTACCACAAAATAGGAGCACGGTGATGCCTATTTTGCAGGGTTGTTGGGAGGACGTGTACATCAGAGATATTATTTGTATACCAGAAAGTGCTATACACAGGACAGGGGTGATGACAGCCTTGAGAAAGAGCCATCTCTCTGGCATCTGTAGGGGATGGGGTATAGGTTGGGAGCTGGGTAATCCCTTCAGGACCAAACACTTCCTTCCTTCCACCAGGTGGCAGCTTTCCCAAGTGAGGGTGATGGGGACCCTGGGGGCCAGAGGTTTTCTAGACCCACCTTCAGAGGAGAAGGTAGATGCGTCAGTGGTGGATGCCACACCAGCCAGCAGAGGTCCTCTCTCCCAGCTGGGTAACCTGTTTACATCTGAGAGAGCACAGAGTGACTGTAGTGGCAGCACCCCTTCCCCATGTCATCCATTCTAAACATCTCCTAAGACACTCTATGTGTCAGACCCATGTGTATTGAGCTGTATCCTGGAGATGTGGAGTTGTTTTGTTTGTTTGTTTGATTGTTTGCGGTTTTTGGCCTGGGCCAGGTTCGAACTTGCCACCTCCAGGATATGGGGTAGGTGCCCTACTCCTTGAGCCACAGGAGCTGCCCCAAAAGAAACTTTTTTTTTTTTTTTTTGGCTGGGGTTGGGTTTGAACCTGCCACCTCTGGCATATGGGGCTAGCGCCCTACTCCTTTGAGCCACAGTCACCACCCCTGTTTGTTTGTTTGAGACAGAGTCTCACTCTGTTGCCCATGATAGAGAGCTGTGGCATCAGCCTACTTAATAGAAATCTCAAACTCTGGGGCTCAAGTGATCCTCCTGCCTCAGCCTCCAAGTAGCTGGGACTATAGATGCCTGTCACAACAACCAGCTAATTATTTCTATTTTGGGTACGGATTAAGTCTCTTGCTCAGGCTGGTCTGAAATTCCTGAGCTCAAAGGATCCTCCCATACTTTTGGCCTCCCAAAGTGCTAGGATTACAGGCAGGAGCCACTGCCAGCTGAAATGCAAAGATGTTTGGGTTTTTTTAGGACAGAGTCTCACTTTGTTGTCCTGGGTAGAGTGCTATGGCACCACAGCTCATAGTAACCTTCAGCTCTTGGCCTTAGGAGATTCTCTTGCCTCAGCCTCCTGAGTAGCTGGGACTACAGGCACCTGCCACAACACCCAGCTATTTTTTTGTTGCAATTTGGCTGGGGCCAGGTTTGAACCCGCCACCCTCAGTATATGAGGCCGGCACCCTACTTATTGAGGCACAGGCACCGCCCAAGATTTTTTTTTTAATCTTGATTTTTTGTTTTTGTTTTTGTTTTTTTTTGCAGTTTTTGGCCGGGGCTGGGTTTGAACCTGCCACCTCCAGCATATGGGGCCAGTGCCCTACTCCTTTGAGCCACAGGCACCACCCAAGATTTTTTTTTTTTTTGAGACAGTCTCACTATGTCGCCCTTGATAGAGTGCTGTGGTATCACAGCTCACAGCAACCTCAAACTCTTGAGCTTAAGCGACTCTCTTTTCTCGGCCTCCCAAGTAGCTGGGACTACAGATGCCCCGCCACAACACTCAGCTATTTTTTATTTTTTTTTGAGACAGAGTCTCAAACTGTCACCCTGGGTAGAGTGCCATGGCATCACAGCTCACAGCAACCTCAAACTCAAAGCGATTCTCTTGCCTCAGCCTCCCAAGTAGCTGGGACTACAGGTGCCCACAACAACGCCTGGCTATTTTTTGGCCTGGGATGGATTCAAACCTGCCAGCTCCCATGTATGTGGCTGGCACCCTGGCTGCCTGAGCTACAGGCACCAAACCACTCAGCTATTTTTTTGATGTCGTTGTAATTGTCGTTTAGCAGGCCCGGACAGTTCAAAACTGCCAGCCCCAGTGTATATGGCCAGTGTCCTCACCACTGTGCTACTCGTAACAAGCCTGGGATGCAAAGATTTGAACAATGATCCTTGCTGTCAAGACAGTAGGGGAGAGCCAGAAGAGAGGGACACAAGGGAGGTTTGCAATAGTGTGAGGCTGATAGAGAGGGTAGGAGCACAGACAAGGGCCACCTACGGAGACAAGGGAGAGGGACAGGGAATTGTGGAAGACTTCTTGGAAGGAGCATCATTGGTGCTGTAGTAAAGAACAAGAGTAAGCCAGGATCTAGGCAAAAAAGCACAACTCCAGAAATTGCCTCAGGGAGCCTGGGCAGAGGGTGTCCTTGAGCAGACCTCCAACTAGAGCAGCAGCTCCCCCAGCCATCAGCAACCAGGGGGCAATCTGTCACTTGCCCTTTCCTTCCCACAACTAGCTTTGTCCTTTGGGCACTGAACTTAAGACTTACTAGGGCAGCACCTATGGCTCAGTGAGTAGGGCACCAGCCCCATATACTGAGGGTGGTGGGTTCAAACCCAGCCCCAGCCAAACTGCAACAAAAAATAGCCACGTGTTATGGCAGGCGCCTATGGTCCCAGCTACTCGGAAGGCTGAGGCAAGAAAATTGCCTAAGCCCAGGATTTGGAGGTTGCTATGAGCTGTGTCACAGCACTCGACTGAGGGCAATAAAGTGAGATTCTGTCCCTAAAAAATAAATAAATAAATAAATAAATATAACACTATCATCCCTATTTCTCCTTCTATCATTTCATATCCCCTCCTTTCTGTTTCTTTTTATCCTTTTTCTTTCTTTCTTTCTTTCTTTCCTTTTTTTTTTAGAAACGAAGTCTCACTTTATCACCCTCGGTAGAGTCCTGTGGCGTCATAGCTCACAGCAACCTCCAACTCCTGGGCTTAGGGGATTCTCTTGTCTGTGTCCGCCACTACACCTGGCTATTTTTTGTTACAGTTTGGCTGAGCCAGGTTCGAACCCGCCACCCTCGGTATATGGGGCCAGTGCCCTACCCACTGAGCTACAGGCATGGCCCAAAACTTTCAATTTCTTCTCGTCCTACTAAAGCAAGTATAAATTTTTCCCTTTGGCATCTAGTCTTCCATGTGGATTCCACAGTTTGAATCCAAACTACTCTGGTCTTAACTTCAACCACCCTTCTTCATGCTCTGGCCAAGGTGAACTGCACAGTATCATTTCCATAGCTTTGCTCATGCTATCCCTCTTCAGCAACCAAACTGGCATCCTACCTACAAGGTATACCTGAAATGCATCTTGACCACTCCCTATCACTCCGTCACTCTTTTCTGTCCCTATAAAAGCTTGTTTTATCTCCCTTTTATGCCACTTACCTAACCGTATTTGTACCTAGTCCTTTGCTTAATTGCCTAATATACCCCAAACATTGCACATGTTTTGAAAGCAGGGACTATATCTCTATTTCATCTTTCTGTCCCAGGCGGTGTCACTAAGTACTGTACACTTGAAGAAATCAAAGGTAGATCGCTGGTGTCTCTTGTTCATCACTATATACCTAGCACCTGGCATACAGTAGGTATTAACAAAAATTCTTTGCATGGATAAAATTAACTGAATCTCAGGTCAAAGACAGATACCCCAACCCCTCTCCCCGAAACCTGGCCCCCTGCCCTGCAGCCACACCCACGATCCGGGTCTCCCTGAAGCTGCCCAAGCGACCCGCAGCCTCCTGCACCGCCTGCTCATTCTGCTGGGCCAAGTGAAGCAGAGAGTCTTCGATCGTCTCAGTGGCAACAACTCCAAACTGAAAGTCATTGAGGGAAGCCAACCTTGGCCTCACAGGTCCGTTCATATTCACCAGCCTCTTGGGGCACCTGGACGGTTCACTGGATGCATAAACCGGCTTCCCTAGCTTCTCCCCAGTCTCCTGGCACACTCTGGAGTCCTCGTCCCCTTCCAATGTGTTTGTCTACGCCTCAAGTCGGAGAAAAACCCAATTCCTACCACCGCCTCGCGCCTTCCACAGCTTTTTTCCTCCCCAACGGCTGCGGACCCGTCAGCCAATCAGAAAGCTTGGCCGCTTCCCGCCTCTCCTCGCCCTTCTCAGGCCAAGAGTCCGGGCTCTTCCCGGAAAAGGGTACGCGGACTACAATTCCCAGTATGCCTCTCGGCGGCCAAGGCGTACTTTTCCCAGCGATCCCCGCGCCACAGGACTACGAAAAGTGAAGCGGAAACATGGCGGCGCCCGGGGCTGGTGGTCCTGTGGATGATGCTAACAGTGGAAAGGCCCCGTTCGCTCAGCGCATCGACCCGACTCGAGAGAAACTGACTCCAGCGCAACTGCAATTCATGCGGCAGGTGCAATTGGCCCAGTGGCAGAAGACGCTGCCACAGCGCCGGACCCGGAACATCGTGACC
>CAUYON010097846.1:0-50961 GCA_963573935.1 Arctocebus calabarensis | reverse complement strand
TAATATTAGTTGTCTATTTTGTGAGACTTTGGAAAAAAATATAAGAAGTTAACTGATGACTTCATACTGAGCCTCAGAGTCAAAGCATTCTATAATAGACATACTCTTATTTGACAATGTGAATGTTACTTTCTTGGCATTTTATTATTAATATTGCTTAATATTTTGATGCAGTAATCATCTGTTTCTTTTCTGAATGTATTTATCTTTGTTCATTCTTTATGTAGTTTTTGTTTCTAGTCCTTATCATAAACATTGTTATTGTTATTAAATTTTAAGCCTTTTAAATTCTGTGAAGGCAAAAAAGTGGAAACCTAATTAACACATGTATATGTAAAAAAAAAAAATTTTTTTTTTCTCCCAGAACCATTGAATGCCATTTGGCCCCTTAGGGGACAAGGGTTTACCCATAGTTGGCTTTTTAAAAGGAAAGCACTAAAATAAAATAAATAAAAAAAAGAGAAAGGCTACAGGGAAGCCCTCCCACCATGGCCCTTGTTCAGAAAAGAGCTAATAATAGTGGGAATGAGATTTGTTGTTTCCTCTCCTCCCCACCAGCCCTGATAAAAATTGTACCCCTTGTCTTCAATTCCTACAAGTCCATTAGGGGCAAGGTACCATTTTGGGTTATTTAACAATGCAACGAGCACATCTGTTGCATCATCTGGATCATCTGGTGATTTTATGTTCTGTCAGTTTGAGGATTATCCCACCTATAGAGATTTTGTAGTGCTCTAGGATTATCTTGGGTTTGATGTTGATTTTCTACTTCAGAAGGATTCTTTGGTGGTACCTTAGGATTTTCTTTAGGGACCAATCCCTTACAGAGGAGGATTCTCTGCTACTTTGATGTTCCTCATGACCTTGCCACCTCCTCTTTTACAGTAGTAACACATGAGTTTGGGATCAAGACCTAGGTCAAGGTAGGTTGAGGTATCTTCCTGTCTACCAGCTTCTGTTTCAGAAACTTGAGGATAGCCTCCTGAACATCAGGAAGTTACTATTATCCATTAGAGTGCTATTCCAAGAGATAATAAAAATGGTGGTACCTGAGTCTCTGGAGTTGATGAGAATGGAGGTACCTGGGTCTAAGGGGTATGAGAATTAAGACATAGAATAGCACAGACTGACTACAATGGCAGTATAGGTTGAGCATCCCTTATCCAAAATGTTTGGGACAAGAAGTGTTTTAGATTTGAGAGCTTTTTCTGTTTTTTTTTTATTTTGGAATATACATAATGAGATATCTTGAGGATAGGACCCATGTTTGAACATGAAATTCATTTACGTTTTATCTACACCTATCTACATAGCCCAAAGATTATTTTATTTTATTTTATTTTTTTTTGAGACAGAGCCTCAAGTTCCACCCTAGGTAGAGTGCTGTGGCATCACAGCTCATAGCAACCTCCAACTCCTGGGCTTAAGCGATTCTCCTGCCTCTGCCTCCCAAGTAGCTGGGACTATAGGCATTGCCACAATGCCCGGCTATTTTTTGTTGCAGCCATCATTGTTGTTTGACAGGCCTGGGTTGGATTCGAACCCACCATACGTATGTGGCTAGCACCTTAGGTGCTTGAGCCACAGGCGCTGAGCCACAAAGATGATTTTATATATTTTTAATAAGGTGCATGAAAGAAAATTTTAATTGCATTTTGACTGCAACCCTTCCATAAGGTCAGGTGTGGAATTTTTTACTGTGGCATCATGTCAGTACTCAAAAAGTTCTGGGTTTCAGAGCAGTTCAGATTCTGGATTTTTGGATTAGGGATGTGGATTAGGGATGTGTGCCAGTGTCTGATGGGAATAGTAGATCTTGAAGCCTGGGGCTTTGGAGGAATTGCAGTCTTAGGTGCTGAGAGATTTGGAGCCCTGTATATCACAGAATGATGGAAACAGTGATCCCCATAGCTTGACCGGAATGGAGACCTCACATTTTAGGAACTAATGGGAATTATGGTCTCTTATCCCAGAGGCTTAAGCAAGTTCTAGCCTAACCCACAAGCCATTTGTTATTCATCTATCCTTCTATTCACTCAGCAAACAGGGCTTTCCTAAGCCCTGATCTGAGCCACATCTAAGTTGGGTGATATTGAGGACACAGAGATGACTCAGACCTAGACCATGCCCTCAATAATTCCCAAAGACAGACCTAGGCATGGAAAATCACAATGAAATCAGGTCTAGGACAAGGAAACAGCATGGTGATGCTGTCCTGACCTGTCTTAGAGGGCATCAGGGTGAATATGCAGTGACAGTAATTCCACCTCTCAAGTTAAAGTGGAGGGTTCAAAAAAGGCTCCTTCATAGTCACATGCAAAATGTGTGTGTATGACAAGTCTAAACACTCCTAATGTCAACTCCTCATAACATCACCATTTCCCGAGGCAGCGCACCCTCAAAGAAGGAAAAAGGGAGGCTGGGGTTCCAATCACTGACTCTTGACACTTCATGAGCTCAGGCAACTTACTCTGCAGAAACTCTTTCCTCTTCTTAACAACTAGGATGGTAACAATGTCTAACAACAAGGTTGCTGTGTGACAAATGATGTAATCCATAACAAATAGTCCCAGGACTGGCTCCAGGCAGTCACTCAATCAAGGGTATGTGTTTTCATTATCATTATCCCTGTTACTAGTAACTATCAATAAATTTAAAGGCTTGGCACCTGTGGCCCAAGTGGCTAAGGCGCCAGCCATGTACACCTGAGCTGGCGGGTTCAAATACAGCTTGGCCGCCAAACAACAATGACAGCTGCAACCAAAAAATAGCTGGGCATTGTGGCGGGCGCCTGTAGTCCCAGCTACTTGGGAGGCAGAGGCAGGAGAATCACTTGAACCCAGGAGTTGGAGGTTGCTGTGAGCTGCGATGTCAAGGCACTCTACCCAGGGCGACAGCTTGAGGCTCTGTCTCAAAAAAAAAAAAAAAAAAAAATTTAAAAGACTTAGAAGTATTTATCAAATACCTGAGTTCAGAGCTTTAAAAGCATCTGATAAAATCACTAAAACACAAACCCAAACTAGTAAATTTGAATATGCATAAGTATTAGTATATAGAAATATATCTCCAATCTCCCAGCCAACTGAATAAATTACAGTTAATAAATGAACACAATAGACTAGTACACAGCTGAGAAAATGAATGAGGTACCTCTATAAATATAGAGATTTAGGAGGATTTGCAGTGTTTAAAAAAAGCGAGGTGCAGAATAATATCTCATCTGGAGACAAAAAAGGTGTGGGGTGGTATATGTGCACAGATGTATAGATTTCCTCTGGACAGATACATAAGAAATTGGTTAAGTGTAAGCTATTCCCCAGGAGAAGTGGGTGGCCAGGGGACAGGGTGAAAAGGAGACCTATTTTTAACTGTTGAAGCTCCAGGACCATAAACCCACCACTGCCTGAATGTCATCCCTAAATGTCCCCTGACTCCTAATGTCCACTAAGTTCTAAGCAACCCACAGCATCTTCTGTCTGCTGGTCCCCCTCTTCCTCCTGGTTCTGCATTGGGATCAATTCCTGTCTCTTCAGTTCCTGGGTCGGACTCCAGGGAGTTATAACCTCCTCACCTCTTTCCTTCCCTTCTCCCCCCCACAGCCCAGCAGTCCTCATCCCTGGCTCCTCACATTCTCTGTGCCTTCCCCGCCATGGTCTTAGCACCCTCTCTCTTGTCTCTCTCCCAGAGGGTTCTGACATTCAGACCTGAGCCTGTCTCTCCCTCTTGCTCACGTCCCTCATGGCTCCTTGTCACTCTCAGAAGACTATGTTCCCAGCCTGGCTTTCAACTTGCTGAGAACCTGGCCCCGCCCACTCACCGCAGCACATCTCCTATGCTCCTGGGTTCCCACCCTCCAAGGCTCTAGACTTGACTGTTTTGATGTCCTTCCAGCATTGCCTTGGTTTCCTGCCTTTGGGCTTCGCTCTGCCTGGAACACCCTTAATGATGCCTTCTCTCAAGAATTCACATCTAACTTCTCCTGGTTCTGGAGGTCATGCCAGAACCACGGTTTCTCTGGGGGTCCTCTCTGATGTCCCCTGCTGCAAGGATTCCTTCACCTCTGGGCTCTCACAGCCTCTGGTCTCTCCCTCTCTCACCCCAGTCACCCTCTATCGGGACTGTCTGCAGCTGGGTCTGACTCTTATATCCGACCGAGAGCTCCATCTGCAAGGGCAGATATGGGTCTGATTCACCTTTGAGTCCCCAGTGGGGGAGCGTGGGGGTGGAGAGACCAAAGCGGAGGGAGGGGAGAGAGGCTGGGAGAACAGAAAGGGAGAGAGGGAAGGGCAGACCCTGACGGGGGAGATGCAAGGAGAAAGAGGAGAGAGGGGAGGAGAAAGCCAGAAGGGAGGAAGGATGGAGACACAGAGGCAGGCAGGGAGGGAGAACAGAAAGAGAAGAGGGAAAGAATAAAAGGAAACAGAAGACCCACAGACAGCAAAAGGGATAGGGACGCAGAGGCAGGAATAAAGAAAGACAGAAGGACAGATATCAAGAGGAAAGGGAGGACAGAAAGACAAGAGAGAGAGCAAAACCAACTCAGAATGACACCGGCAGAGAGAAAAAAGGCAGCAGCAACGTGGGGCGGGGGGGGCGGCGAGCACGCTCGGAGCTGGAAGGACGGAGGCAGGCAGAAGCGGGAGGGGGCAGAGCGAGGGGAAGGGAGGCGAGATGGAGGGGACCTAGGGAAAGCCGAGGGAAAGCGGGCACTGGCCGAGGGAGGAGGGAGGGAGAAGTGGGAGCGCCGGCCGCCCCGCCGCCTCCCCGGCCTCTCTTTTGTCCCTTCCCTCCGCTCTGCGTCATGCTCCCCTGGCCCGGCCTCCCCCTCTCCCGCTCCCTCCCCCGCCGCCCCGCTGCTCCTCCCCGGGGCTGGATGGAATTTTTTCCCCTGGATCGGGGCCAGCTCCAGGGCAGGGGGGAAGCCAGGCCGGACTGGGCAGGGCGGTGGGGAGGGGCCGGGGCGGGGGCCCCCTGGGGAGGGGGCTGGTCTGACGGCCGCTGGGCTGCGGGGTCCGGGGAGGGGGAGCCCGGGACCTCAGAGCCGGGGAGGAGGCGCCGGCCGCAGGGAGCTGGGGAGACTGGAAGGAGGATGGCGGGGACGGCGAGAGGAAGGGGAGAGGCCTCCGGGCAACAGAGGCGGGAGACGATGGAGAGGACTCGGCGGCGGTGAGGCTCGGCCGCGGGCCTGGGGCCGGCCGAGGAGCCCCCTTACCTCCGACGCGGGAGCCGGGAGCCGTGAGTCTGCGAAAAGGGCGGGGGATGGGGCCTGGGGCCCGGACTCTAGGGTCCCGGAGGCGGGGGCCGGGATTTTTGGGTTCTTGGAGGAGGAGGAGGGCGCTGGGAGCCCAGGCCCCTGAATCATTGAAGGAAGGGGTTGGGACCAGGATTCCGGGGTCTGGAAGCTGGAGAAAGCTGGGAACACGTCCTGGATTCTAGAGCGAGGACAGAGATGGGGGCTGGGGCAGGTAGCATTGGCGGGTGGAGGAGACCAGGGGCGAGATGCCCGAACTCTCCTGGGAGGTGAGGAAGCCGGTCTGGCTTTGGCGGTCCTTCTGGCACCGGAAGGGTTAACGTCTGGCTGGCGGGAAGGGGGAGGGGCAGGGATGGGGCTGCGGGGCTTTGAGGGGTCAAGGGTGAGCCGTGCCAGTGGGAGGGGGCTGAGGAGAAGGGGGGAGGTTGTCTGGGCTGCCAGACAGGCCAGGGTCAGCGGCGGGGGCAGGGGATGTCTGGCGGAGGAGAGGCCCAGCAGCTAGGCTCCCTGGGCGACCCGGGATTCCAAGCCCCAGATCCCTCCTCCCTCAGACCTGGGGGTCCACCTCCTCCCAATTATCCAAATCCAGACCCCTGGCCCCCTTTCTCCCCGGATTCAGAAGTCTGGGCCCTTAGCCTCTTCTCTCAGATCAGAGTCCACCCTCGAGCCTCCACCCCTTTCAAAACCCCAGAGTTCAGAACCCCAGCCCCACCTCCCCAGGAGCACGAGCACCAATCCCTGGTCCATTAGAACCCAAGAGCCCAGGCCCCCGCCTCCCTTCAAAGCCTGGATTCGGAGGACCCTCAGACCCCTCCTCCCCCAGAACCCAGGAGTCCCCACCTCCTTTTTAGGCCCAGCTGGAGTCCAGCCCTCCAGGGGTTAAGGGGGCGGGGCGATTTGGTTGCCATGGTGCCAGACTGTTTGGGTCTGCTCTCTGACCCTTGGGGGCTCCCCAGGGTCCGCAGAGAGGGGGAAGGGGACCTAGGCCTGGGGGAAGTCCAGAGCCTACCCCATCGCTAAAGCCAGCCTATGGGTCCAGGGAGATCGCGTTTCCGCCAACGCCTTGTCCAGTGACCTTGAACAAGTCCTGACCTGTCTCTCTTCGCCTCAGTTTCCCCTAGCAGGAATTGGTTGGGGGTTGGGGGAGATGCTCAGGTCCCAGCAATCTTAAGATTCTCAGCTTCCCCTCTCCCCTCACCCCCCTCGTCAGGCCCCAGGCAGCCCCGGGGCATGCCGGGAACCCGGGCCTGGGCTCCGGGCCAGGTGGGGGGGGCAGCCTCCTCCCTTCCCCTTCCTCCCCACCTTGGCCTGACTCTCGCCCCCGCCAGAGGGTCTGGGAGGTTGGAAAGGAGGAAAGGGGGAAGAGAGATGGGACCGCAGACTAGTCTCTGGGCCCTGCCTCCCCCTTTGCTTCTCCGCCCCCTTCCCGCCTCTCCTCCCCCTCCTCAGCAGGTCGCTACCCCAGCCCTGGGCCCCTTCTCCAACCACCCCCACCCCACCCCCAGCTCCAGACCTGGCTCTCGGAGCTGCGAGGGGGAGGGAGAGAGGGAAGGAGAGAAGGGGGAGGGGAGGGAAGAGAGAGACTTGGGAGGGAGAGAAAGGGAGAGAGACCAAGGCAGAGGGTGAGAAGGAGCCGTAGAGATGGAGAGAAGAGGAGGGGAGAAAGGAGAGGAAGTGAGGCGAGACCCCGAAAAAAGCGAGAGGAAAAGGGTGAGAGAAAGAGGAGAGGGAGACAGAGCCTGGGAGAAGGTCGGAGAGAATGAGAGAGACAAAGAGAGAAGAGGAAAAGAAGGGGAGCACGAAAAGCAGGAGATGCATAGAAAGGAGGGAGAGAAGGTGGAACGGGGAGGAGGAGGGGGAGAGAGCACCGGGGCAGGGCCAGAGAGCGCTACAGATGCTGGAGGAGGCTGGGACACAGGTGAGAGAGCAACTGAGAGAGACAGACAGGGGAAAGGGGCAGGGGTAGCACAGGCTGCTGGACGCTGCGAGGAAGTGGGAGGGTGAAAGCAAGAGAGAACTGGACAGAGGAGAGCCCAGGTAGGGAGAGTGGAGGCTGGCCCCTCCCACTTACAGGCTGGCTTTGGGTAGCATCCTCCCCTCTCTGGGGCGGGGCCTCCTCACCTGCCTCACCTGCAAAATGGGGATGCCAAGAGTATCACCCTGTACACCTAGAGGTGTCAGAGAGAAGACTGGTGCTGGGGGTAGGGTGCAGCGTCAGTGCCCAGAAGTCATAGCTGTCATCCTTAAAAATGACAAGAGGCTAGAAGAAGGGAGAAGAGAGGGAGGAAAGTACCCAGAGAGGCTTTGAAGGTTTCATGTCCCCTACCAGCCCCTTAGCCCTGGGCTTGGCGCCTCTGCAGCCTGACAGGAAGGTAGGTAGGGAGCCTGGTGCCCAATGGGCTGGAATTTCAAGACAGATGATGTTCTCTCTGACCTGCACCCAGGAAGCCAGGTCTCCTAGCAGGCATGCCTGATGATCTGGGAGGTTGGAAAAGAGGGAAGAGGGAGATCTGCTTGGCTGGACTCCCAGATGCGAGGGGAGGAGGGGCTGGGGGCCTGGACCCCTAGGTCTGAGGGAGGAGAGGTTGAGGACCCAGACCCCTGGGTTTGAGGGAGGAGTGGGCCAGAGATCTAGACCCTTGGGTCTGAGAGAAGATGGGCTGGGGGCCTGAACTCCTGGGTTCCTTAGGGAGGAGGGGGCCGGGGGCCTGGACTCCTGGGTCCTGGCACCCACCCGTAGAACCGACCTTGCGGGGCCTTCGCCGCACACAAGCTCGTGTCTGTGGGTCCGTGTCGGGGGCTCAACATCGCGGCTGGGGCCTCCCCGGCCCTCCCCGCCCTCCCTGGCCCTCTTCGCCCCATCTGTCTGTCTGCTCTGTCCACCGGCCGCGCCCCCCGGGCTGAGGTAGGAGGTTGTATAGTTGAGGAGGACACCCAAGGAGATCACTATACGGCCTCCTAGCTTTCCCCAGGCTGCGCCCTGCACGGGACGGGGGCCGGCAGGACCCCCAGCCCCACCGCTGCCCCAGAGACCCTGGGAGGAGGAGTTGAGCTGTCCATTATCCCTGCTTTCTTTGAAGCTTCTCTTCCATCAAGAAACCTATTTTACTTCCTCTGTCTCTCCATCTCTGCTGTGTCTCCCTAGCTTCTGCATTTCTCCGCACGCTGGCTTCTGGGACCCTGTCTCTATCTCTCTTACTCTGACTTCCTGGGTCTCTGATTCTCCCCAAATCTCTCCTTGTTTCAGTTTCTGTCTCCTTGGTCTTTCTGTATCTGGCATTTATAGTGTCTCTATGCCTGCCTCCATCTCTGGGCCCCATCTCAAAGCCCACCACAGGGTCTGTTGGGGCCACCATGTGCCATATTGCCGGCCTCTGGGTCCCTGAGACCCTTTAACCTGTGAGGACGTCCAGGGTCACAGGTGAGGTTCTTGGGAGCCTGGCGTCTGGCTCAACCACAAACCTGGGGATTGCAGTCCCAACCCCTGACCCCTCATACCCTTCCTCCAGAACCTGACAGTTGACCACCAACCAAAACTTGACCTCTGGCTCCAGGCCACTGGCCCCTCCCCCACCTCAGGTGACCTCATAAAGGTCACCGTCTTCTCTCTGGGCCTTGAGACCCTCTATGATGGCCCCACTGGCCTTGGCCAGAGCAGTCCCATTTGTCCTGCTGGCCCTTGCGGTCCTCAGGGCGCCCACTTGGGCCTGTCTCATCTGCTTCACCACCTACACAGAGCGCCTCCGTGTCTGCCAGATGTTTGCTGCGATGGAAAGCCCTGAGATCAAGAGATGTGAGGAGGTCTTTTCAGATGCCTTCCAAGGCCTGGAAGACATCGAAATCAGTGAGGAGAGTTTCCAACTACACCAGGGTCCCCAGAGGCAGAAAGGCTTAAAGACACTGAAACAGGAAAGACCCAAGTGGAGAGAGAGAGGGAGAGAGAGAGAGAGAGGGAAAGAGAGAGAGAGGAGAGGGGGCAGAGACTCAAATCGGGGGAAGGCAGAGATTGGGGGGCAGAGAGTAGGGGTGGAGTAAGAGGTGGAGGAGGGTAGAGATTGTGATGGAGAGACTCAGAGAGGGGACGGTGAAGGTGGGGAGGCAGAGACTCAGAGAGGGAAGGAAGGTACCATCAGGGACTTGGTATGGGGGAGCTGACCCCTGCAGCCTCACCCCTTCCTACCCCTAGACTATGATGAGAGAAACCACCTGCATGATGCCTTCACCCAGATGATCCACTCCCTGCAGGAGCTGGCCACTGCCCAAGGTGAGTGGTGAGGGGTGGGACTTCCTTGGTACGTGTGGAGGAAGGGGACCCTGGTGGCCTGGGAAGAGTACTGTTAGGAGGCTGAGTGAGCTGAGCTGGGTAGCTTGTAGAGAGAAGTGACGCTGATTAGCAGCCATCAGGGAGGACACCCCCTCTAATATGGACCACATGCCTATACATATACGCCTCACAGTTAATGTGGTCCCCCATTTTTGAGATGTGATGCTGTGAGGGGGCAGGCAAATGGGTGGGGACAGTACAGGAGATCACTAAGGTGATAGCTGTGAAGAGAGGGGTATGGGTGAGATACACGTGTACCTCAAGGCTGGGAGGACATGCACGGCCAATGGGCAGCATTAGCAGCAATCACACCAGATCAGTATGGGAGGTCTCAGCCATAACTCCCCCAATGGTGCCAGAGGCTGAAATTGTGGGGCATCCAGGGGCTGGAGAGAGGCCACACCATGGTTTTTGTAAAAGATCCCCAAGGAGGGGATGTTCCCATCTATCAAGGGCCAAGCTAAGTCCCTGATGGGGATCCTGAGGTGCCTTGAAAGCTGGGCAGGTTGAGGCACAGGATTCCTTTCTTCTCACAGGCTATAATGTCACAAGAGGATTTTTGTTTTTTGAGACAGAGCCTCAAACTGTCGCCCTTGGTAGAATGCTGTGGCATCACAGCTCACAACAACCTCCAACTCCTGGGCTTAAGCAATTCTCTTGCCTCAGCTTTCCAAGTAGCTGGGACTACAAGCGCCCACCACAATGCCTGGCTATTTTTTTTTTTGTTGTAGTTGTCATTGTTGTTTAGCAGGCCCGGACTGGATTTGAACCCACCAGCTCTGGTGTATGTGGCTGGCACCTTAGCCGCTTGAGCTACAAATGCTGAGCCTATCACAGGAGGTTTTGAAAAGACTAGGAAGAAGTCCAGTTCTGGCAGCCCTCTCTGGGGCTGCATGTGGGAGGGACTTGGATGGGAGAGAAGGACCTCGGGTGAGGGTCCAGGCCAGAGGGGAAGAGGCCTGAGGTGGGGGTGCTGGTGGGAAGGTGGAGAAGATGAAACAGGTTGTGAAGGTAGAGAAGATGGAACAGGTTGAGAGGGGGGTGGAGGGACATTCTGGGTCAACTGGGCTGTTAGGGGAGGGAGGAGGGTTAGAGGGTAGTGCCCAAGGCCTGGCTTCATGCCTACAGGGTCCCTGGGTCATCCCTGAGATGAGGAGCCTGGGAGAAAGAGCCAGAGTGGGGACCAATTATGAGCTAGATTAGGACATAGGCACTGAGAGGTATGGGCACATCCAGGAGGCAGCTAGATACCTGGCCACAGGGTGCAGCTGAAAAGTCTGGGAGGCCGGAGACTCTCTCCTGAGGGCACTGGGGAGCCATGGGAGGGCTATGAGCAGGGGAGGGGGCTGTCAGCTCTGGGTGCAGAAGTAGCCTCTGGTGCTATGGAGGACAGGCCAGAGGGAGTCTGGAGGCCGGGAGAAGCTGGTGCAATATATTCCACAGATATTTATTGAGTGTGCCAGGAACAACACTAGGGACAAGCTGTGACCAAAACTGCAAACCGCCTGCCCTCAGGTTGCTCATACAGGGGGCGGCAGCAAAACAGACAATAAACAAAAGCAGTTTAAACAAAAGTATTTAAACAAAATACTTCAGTATGGTGACCTATGCTGTGGAGGAGAAAGGAATGGGGACAATTTTAATTAGGTCATTCCCATTGAGCAAAGAATTGGTCACAGTGATAGTGAGAGCCACAAAGATAGTCTAGGGAAAGAGTACTTCAGGCCACTAGAAAAGCCAGTGCAAAGGTCCTAGGGCCAGTGGGGCTGGAGAGGAGATCGGATCAAAGAAGTAGCAAGGTCCTACCAGTCCCTATAGTCCTGTGGTTCTCAAGCCCCAGTGTTATTCAGAGTCTTCTGGGAACCTGTTAAAATGAAGATTACTGGGCCCTGCTGTCTGTATCTGACAAGTAGGTCTGAGGTAGGTCTAGAAAATTGACATTTCTATCAAGTTCTCAGGCGATGGCAGTGGTGCTAGTCCCCAAACACACTTTGAAAATCTGTATTATAGACCGTTGGAACTTTTGTCTTTTAGTCTTGAAATGAGTACACTATTGGAGGATTTTATAGAGACAGGATCTGACTTAGGATTTAATAAGATCCCTGTGGTAGCCATGTGGGGCCAGAGCAGAGACCAGGGAGACGAGCGAGAAGCCAGTCAGTGGTGGCTCAGACCCAGTGAGGTGGTTTGTGTGAGCCATGGTGAGGTCTGAGCTAAGAGGTGCAGGGCATGAGGATTTGACTGTGTGAGAGGGTGTGTCTGCCAGACAGAGTTATTCACATTAATTATCCTCCAGAAAGATACCCTCATTTCTCTGTGAGGCAGGGGTTTTTAACCCCACTTTCCAGATGGGGAAGTTGGGCTCAGCTGGACAAAAAAGACAGGTAAGGGGGGTGGGAAGAATGAGGACAACTTTCAAATCTTTCCCAGATGGAAATCAGGAGAGATGTTGGGGTGACTGAGGGCTGCCTCTTGGCAGTCACAGGTGATGCTGTCTGCATATCAACCATGGAATGGATGGTGTGGCAGAAGAGGGTGGTATACCACATGCAACAATTAGGTATGGAGGTTCTGGGTTCACAGGTAGCTATGTGACCTTGGACCAGTTCCCTAATCTTTCCATGCCTCAGTTACCCCATGTCCAGCTCAGAGATAATAATAGCAGCTCACGACGTGCCAGTCACTGTTCTAAGCAGTAGTATCTCAGGCAGTCATTAAATGGTGCCATGAAATAGTTTGGGGTGGGGACATTCTTACAGAATAGGACATTCCTGCCCATCCTGCAAGGCAGATACAGCTATCATTCTTATTTTGTGATGAAACTGAGGATCAGGAAGGTTAAGTCCCTTGGTCAGGGTCACGTAAGAAGGAGAGCTTGTGGCTCGGCGCCTGTGGCTCAGCGGGCTAAGGCGCCAGCCACGTACACCTGAGCTGGCGGGTTCGAATCCTGTCCGGCCTGCCAAACAACAATGACGGCTGCAACCAAAAAATGGCCGGGCGTTGTGGTGGGCACCTGTAGTCCCAGCTACAGAGGCAGAGGCAGGAGACTCGCTTGAGCCCAGGAATTGGAGGTTGCTGTGAGCTGTGAAGCCATGGCACTCTCCAGGGTGAAAGGGTGTGGCTCTGTAAAAAAAAAAAAAAAAAAAAAAAAAAAAAAGGAGGGCTTGCAATTGATGTCTCAGGTTTGAGACAGGTGCACTAGAGGTGGAAGAGCCAGGACTGAAGCCCAGAAAAATCCAAGCAGAGTCAGAGCTCCTAATAGTATGCCGTTCTTTTGGAAAGACTTAACATCCACTCGCTCCCCCTTGTGGTCCACTTGATATAACCCACACCCTGGGCCTATTTGGATACAGATTTATTGTGTATTACTAGGTATGTAAACCTACCCTGACACCATGGCTTGCCTGGTATATCTCACACTCACTCTCCCCATGAGTCATTTGGTTTGGGGCCTGGATATGCCACAGATGAGTCCTCCAACATCCTGGCCTCTCATTTGAGCACCCCACTCTGACCACATCCTCCTAAGCATCCTGCCATTTCAAGACCACATTCCTGCTCTGTGGTCAAGGGGAGACCTCTAAGCCTTTGACCTCTCATTTTGAACCCACTTCTTGGCTTCAGTGCTCTCTCTTTCCTGGAATATGCCTGAAGATCATCATTTCAGCCACTCTCTTGCCAGTATCCTCAGTTCCCTTCCCATTTTTATGGCTTTAAGTCACAGAGGAACCTTTTCCCCTCTCCCTGCAATGGCTTAAGGAAATGAGAAATTTTATTTCTCCCATATCAAACACATCTTAAGGTAGGTACCTCAAACTAGTCTAGTATAGAAGCTTCAGTTTTTAGGCCCCAAGCTGCTTCTAGCTTTCTGGTCTACACCCTAGGTTAGAGCCCTTATCCTCACAGATCTGTATGGCTGCTAGAGCTCCAGTCATCAAAATCAAGTTTCAGGCAGCAAGATGGGGGTAAAGAGATCAATAAGATAACGCCACCTCCCTTTTAAGGTGACTTCTTATGACTTACATCTGACACTTCCACTTTCATTTTAGTGGCTATAATGGGTCACATGATCACCACTAAATGCAAGGAAGGCTGAGCAATGAAGTCTTTTAGCTGGGGGGCATGTTCCCAGATAAAATGTAGTGTCCTGTTACTGAAGAAAAAATGAAAGTATTTGGAGGCAACTGACAATTTCTTTATCAGTTTCTAAGGGCAAACTAATAGAAGGATTATTTTGTAACAAAGTACCATAGTGGCTTAAATGACAGAAATTTATTTTTTTCACAATTCTGGAGGCTACAAGTTTGAGATCAAGGTTTTGTTGTCAGCGGGATTGGTTTCTTTACAGGCCCATCTCCTTGGCTTGTAGATGCCATCTTCTCCCTGTCTTAACAAGTCTTTCTGTACATGTCTGTGTCTTAATTTCCTTTTCTTGTCAAGACACCAGTTGCACTGGTTTAGGGTCCAATCTAATGACTCCATTTTAATTTAATCATTAAGAATCCTACCTCTTAAGTACAGTCATATTCTAAGGTACCAGAGGTTAGGACTTCAACTTATGAATTTAGGTGGGGACGCAATTTAACCCGTAACAGCCTGCCATATTTCTGATTCCCAAAACCACAACAAAAATCAACCTAGCCATCCACTTTCTCTTTTTTTCCCACTGGAAAAGGCCACAAAACCTGATAGTTTGGAAGCCATTACAATAGTCAAAATCCAAACACCCACAAAGAGAACATCAAAGAGTGAAAGAGGAGTAGGAATAAGTAGAGGTTGGAGACATGGAAAGGTGGCCAATAAACATCTTGTGTAAATGGAGTGGCTGCTGCTAAGCTTTGGCTGATGCCTCCCTAATGGAAATACCATCTCTGCCTTACAGCCCTTCCAGTTATTTTTTAAAGAGATGCCAAACATTTTATGTGACTTTCTCAAATTTTGTATGTTGGCAACTGGTTTAAAAAGGAAAACAAAACACTTTTCAGGACAAATTTAACACATCCAGGGGATGGATTTGGACCACAGGCCACTATTGTGGTCTCCAGTTCCAATTCCAGAATCTTGGAATTCTTTCTACACATATTTATTGAGCACTTTCTAAGGCTTAGGGCCCTCTTCTGGATTCCTAGGACACTGCACTTAAGAGATGGATGGATGTATATAAGTGCCCACAGTGTGACGAGAGCTATGAATGAAGTGAATGGGACTCTAGGTTAGATTTATGTTGAAGGAAAGCCATTAGGGAGGTGACGCTTGAAATGTAAGACCTGAGGATGACTAGGAGTAGGAGAAAAATGCGCTAGAAACAGAAACCAGGATGTGTAAATGCCCTGAGGTGTGTGCTAAGAAATGTGGTTCTTTTCATATTAAAGGAAATGAAAGGTGGGCAGGAGGGATGGAAGAGAGGAGAAGTATACCTTGGTGAGATATTTGATCTTTTTCCTGCCTCCCCTTGCCCGCCAACAACATAAATGCAGACCATGCCAAGAAGGGATTCCATGCTGGAGAGACTGGAGATGCAGAAGAAACTTGGGGACACATCTGCCTTCACAGTAGACAGAGTAGGAGAGGAGGAGAACAGAGGACCTGGAAATAGGAGAGGCATAGCATTTGTAGGGGCTGGGGAAAGGGTGCAGACACCCTGGCAATTCATCCTGTCACGCTAGGCCAGGACGAGGGGAAGGGCCTTTACTACAAAGGTGCCCCTCTACCCTCCAGGGTCTTTTGAGGTTGCCTTCTCTGATGCTGCGGAGAAAATGAAGGAGGTCATTGTACAGCTTACGGAAGGTAAAATGGACTCCTTGGCTCTTTGCTGGCCCAGCTCCAGAACCACACTCAATTAGGAAACCATCACTCCCCTTAGATTCACAACCTCTCCCTTTAGTCTCAAATCTTGGCTCAATCTCTGAGCTCCAGCCCTTCCTTGGTGGGTGACTTTCCCCTGCCTAGAACACCGGATCTGGCTCCGCTCCTTGCATGGAAGGTTTCCTGTCCAGCCAGGACCCATCTTGGGATGTTTCTGACGCAGACCACACTGGGATCTCCGCGGCTGGCCCTGGGCACTCTGAAATGTTTCCTCTCAAGCTGGGCTCCCTTAGAGGGCTACTTCTACCTTGGCCACACACCTTCTCCAGTGGACCTCCTGATTCGGTCCAGTTTCCTCGGAAGGTCCTGTAGAATCTAGCACCCTTCCTTCCTTGGTGGACTCGATCCAGACTAGCCCCTTCCTCCTTAGGGCTGGCCGCGGACCTGTGTGTCCCCTCTCATCTCGACCCCCACTTAGATGGCCTGTGACTAATCTCTTAGCGGATGCCACAGGTCTGGCCCGATCCCTAGGTGCTATGGTGCGAACTTGGCCCCGCCCCCTCGGAGGAATGCGTTGGACCCCTTCAACATGCTTCAGGCCAGGGGGGTTTCAGATAGGGTCTCTCCCGCGACTTTCAGCGTAGTGACGCTTCCTCTTTCTCCACAGCCCAGGACTGCATCCCTCCCTGCGGTAAGGATTTAATCTAAAGCTCCTAACAGCTGTGGGAGTGAGGCAATTGTGGCCTAAGCTTCAAGTGGGAGAAATGGGCGGGCTTCACAGACGAAAAGGGCCAATAAGAGCCCTGGAGAAACCTCATAGAAGGCGGGTCAGAGAACCAAGCAAACCAGTAGGAACACTAGACAGCAAAGAGTCGCGGGAACTGGCCAGCGAGAGCAAGGAAGGCAGACCGAGATTCTTCTACCTTCTACCTGGGCGATAGACCTCCAGGTGGCCAAAGGGCCCGGGGCTGGGAAAGGCAAGTGGAGCCCAGACCCGGTGTTCCTGCCCGACAGGACTCCAGGAGGCCTCCCGACGCTTCAGCTGCGGCGGGTGCTACTCCAAGGTCTGCAACCTCCCGGTGGACTGCCCAGGTTAGGGGGCGCGGCCTTGACTTTGCGAGGGAGGGGCGAGGCCTGGTGTGAGCGGGCCCCAGGGAGTATGACCCGGTTTGGTTTTCAGTTCGGGATGTGACGGTGATTCGGGGTAACCAGGCTATGTTTTCTTGCGTCGTGAACTTCCAGCTACCTGAGAAAGAGATCACCTATTCCTGGAAGTTCGCAGAAGGTGTGAGTTGGAGCAGGACTCGCGTGAAGTGTTTAGTGGATGAGGGTGTCAGGGTGCATGGGGTGGGAGTCCGGTCTAGTTGGGGGCTTCGTGCAAGGACAGCATCCTGGAATTTAGGGGAGAGGTCGCGGAGCAGACTACAGGGGCCAGTCTCGGTGTAGGTTATGCGAAAGGGTTTAAGGACTGAGGGTTGGGGGTGCACATAGGAAGGCAGAGCGAGTTGAGGGCTTAGGGGGTGGAGTCACGATTAAAAGGCGGGGCTATGCTTGAAGGATCCGCGAATAAAGGCTGAGGCAGGAGCCCAAAAGGGCGTGGTCGGGCGGGGAACGTTTGTTACAGTCTGGAAAGTCCGAGAGGCCAACGCAAAAGCTGGGCTGGGGTCGGGCTCAGCTCCTCCAGCCGCTTCAGCCAGAGCGTCCCGCAGCTCCGGACTCAGGACTTGTCTTACTTCCGAGATGTGCCGCGGGCCCATGGATACGTGGCACGGATCCGGCCAGCGCAGCCCAGGCACCGCGGGACTTTTTCCTGTTTGATCATGCAAGACCAGCGCCTCTTGGCGCGGCTCTACTTCTTCCTTAACGGTGCGGACCTGCTGGGCTGCGCGAGGGGGCGGGGCTGCTCTGGGGGCGGGCCTCGCGCCTGCCTGACGTGCGCGTCCCCGCAGTGACGGGTCCGCCCCCACGTGGCGAGACTGAGCTCCAGCGGAAGTTCAAGGAAGTGCTACGCTGGGCGCCGCGGGACGCAGAGATGATCGAGCCCTGGAGGCCGAGCCTGGGTGAGCTACTGGCCAGGCCCGAGGCTCTGACGCCGATCAACTTACTCCTGCTAGCGGCTCTCGCAGCTCTCGCATCAGCGTCTGCGACCCTGTTGATGTGGTGAGTCCCTGGGACCCATCATCCAGCTCCTTTTTTCTGCAGACTGGGTGTCCGGCTGCCACCTCCCTTCTTTTTTAGATCCAGAGTCTGGGCCCTCATCCCCCTTTTCCTTCCTACCCAGGAGTCCAGACCCTCAATAAATCTTCCAGGCCCCATCTACCTTTGGGACTCAGGTGTCCAAGCTTCCCAAACCTAGATTTCTGGTCACCACTCCCTCTTCCAACACACATGCCTCCTTGTTTCCCCAGGATGTTCTTTCAATGGTACTTCAGCGGTAACTAACAAAGGTATCTCTTCTTCCCTTACCCTATTTCCATCCCTAAAATAAAGAATATTTCAACTTTGGATTCTTTTATCTTTGATGGTGGTTACTGTTAACTTGGGTAGGAGGAGATGCAGCATGCCCGACACATACCCAGGTAAATACTGCTCCATAATAACGCTAACAGGCCATCACAGTGCAAGTTTCTGTGCAGAGGGCTTTAGGTGGCAGCCCAGACCCCTCCTGAGACTTTTGACAGTGCCCTCCACATTCCCACCTGCAGAAAACCTCAAATAGAGTCCTTGATGTTGCCCTCAAAGCTTCTTCCTCTCCAAGACTTTCTTCCTACCAGAAAGAGCATCACTATCTACCACCTAGCAGTTCAAACCAGAAACCTATTTAATTTCTTACTTAATTTCTCCTCTACTTCCAATTCATTTCCATTGCCAGGTTTCAGCCTTTTGATTTCCTAAATATCTTTGTCTCTCATCTGGTCCACTGGAGCAGTCTCCCTACCAACCTCCCTGGTTCTTCTTGGCCTTGCTCTATTGCAGTCCATTCTGCAAGTAGCAGCGGGAGGAATATTTTAAAGGGTGTGAGATCAGGTCACTCCTCTGCTCAGAATCCTTCAGTGACTCCCTACTGCCACTGGAACAAAATCCAATTCCTTGTCAAAGCTTACACAGCTTCACAGGTTCTGGCCCCTGCTGACCTCCCCTCCCACCACTCTCCCTTTGGTCTTTTTTTTTCCCCCTTTGATCTTTCTACCGAGTAGATTCTCTGGCCTTTCCTCTTTCCTTGCATTCATTATGATTGATCTCACCTTCTCCAAGATCTTGGTACATGCTGTTTCCTGCCTAGAATAACATTTTCTCCTTTTTTTGTCTAGTTAACTCAATTATGATTTTCCCTAAGCAGCCATTACGTGTATTAACCAGTTAGTCCCTCTGACAACTCTACAAGGCTGGCACTGCATTTCCTAACTTGACCTTGCCTCATCTCCTTTGCTTCTGTCCAGTCCCACTTTTTTGTCACTCAAACATACAAGATCAGTCCCATTTCCAGGCCTTTGTACATGCTGTGCTTCATACTTACAAAGCCTGCCCTCTGAACATCACAGACTCATGTTCCTCTCACTGCACAGATCCCATCTCAGTTGTCACCTGTGACTACCCCTCACACTGTCTGTTTGACATTCCCCAATTTTAGCTTGTGCCTAGGATTCTTCTTTTCTATCTTAAAAGGAAACCCCTTCTGAACATGTACTCATTATTGTTCACTGGTGCATTCCTCTATGTGGATTCATTGAATGAGTATTTATTGAGCACTTACTATGCATTATGTAAAGACAGCAATGAAATCAGAAGAGACAAAAAATCTGTATAGTACTGTAATGGAACTTAGATTCTGATGGACAGTTAAGGAAAACTCTATACTCACCACTTCTGACACCAAACTTGTGGGTGTTTTTCCCCCATGACAACCAATTCTCTGGACACTAATTGAGTGTGCTATAATTTAATTTATTTCTGAAATCAACCACCCAGAGTTAGTCTCAAACTCCTCAGGTTTTCAGGATTCAGGCCCAAAGACTGCCTTGACTTCAGATGCCAGTTACAAGTCAGGGTTCCCAGAACTTGCAACTGTGCCCCTCAGCTCGATAATTTGCTAGAATACTCTGCATACCTGGAGGAAAAATTTACTTAATGTTTACAGATTTATTATAAAAGACATTATAAAGGAAACAGATTAGTAGCCAAATGAAGAGGTAAGTAGGAAGAGTTCTGGAAGGATCCCAAGTGCGGGGGTTTCTATCCCCATAGAGTTAGGGTGTGCCACATTCTGGCATGAGCATGCATTCACCAACCTGGAAATGCAATGAACTCCATAGTTTAGGGATTTTTTTTTTTTTTTTTTGAGACAGAGTCTCACTATATCAGAGTGCTGTGGCATCACAGCTTATAGCAACCTCCAAATCTTGGACTTAAGAAATTCTCCTGCCTCAGCCTCCCAAGTAGCTGGGACCACAGCCACCTGCCACAATGCCCAGCCATTTTTCTGTTTCAGTTGTCATTACTGTTTGGCAGGCCCGGGCTGGATTCAAGCCGGCCAGCTCCTGTGTCTCTGGCTGGCACTTTAGCTGCTGAGCTATAGGTGCCAAGCCAGTTTAAGTATTTTTATGGAGACTTCATCATAGGCCTAATTATTAGCTCAATCTCCAGCCACTCTCCCCTCCCTGAGAGGGTGCAGCTCCTGAGGCCTCCTATTTCACGATTTGGCAACACTTGACATAATCACTCCTCCATAAGGAGCTGCTTGCCTAGTGCTGTAGCTACCTTACGTCCCTCCATCCTCAGTTTTCCTTGCTAGGTCCTCTTCATGTAGCTGCCTAACACTGGAGACACCTCTTCTCATCCTTGTCTCTTACATGTCTATACCTGTTTCCCCTGTACATCCAGCATTACGTCTCTGAATGCCTGTTCATGCTCCATGTGTGGAGACAGGACTTCCCAACTTATCTTTAGACCATATCTTGCTCCTAAACCCCAGATTTGCATATCCAACTGCCAAGGCATCTACACTTAGATACCCAGTCAGCATCTCAGACTGTGCTCATCTCCTCCACTTCTTTCCTGCTTATCCCCTGGAAACCTGCTCCCCCTTCCCACAGTCTCTTTCTTCCCTCTCTGTCAACAGAATTACATCCTCCCCATGGGTCAGGCCCCAAAATGCTAGAATTGTATTGTCCATGCTCTAGCCACTAGCACATGGAATATTCATTCTTTGATTCAATGTCCCCAAAATGTTGAGCTGAATTCCATCTACTCTGCCAGGTTTGCAAGTACAGGAACAATTAAGCAGTGCCTCTCTGGCCTTCAAGTAAACACAAGAGTGATCCATAGGTGAGCACATCCAGACATGTGCCTGACTTCTGTGATGACAGAGCAGGGGCTATTTAACTTAAAACTCACTAAAGCTGCCTTAGGTTATAAATTCAGTTCCTCGGTTGCACAGGGCACTGTTCACGTGCTTCACAGACACATGTGGCTGGTGCTGCTACACTGGAAGCTGCAGTTCTAGAATATTTCCATGTAGCAGGTGGAGAGGGTTTCACTGCACTGTGCTGCCCTGGTGACCCTTGACCCTCCTCCTCTCACACCTGACCTTCCCATCTATCTACACATCCCTCTAGTCCTGACTTCAGGACACACCTAGAGCCACTGCCCTTCCCCACCTTGTCCACAACCTGTGACTCTTGCCTGGGTTATTGCAGCCCCTCACAGGGATGCCTGCTTTCACCCTTGCCAGCCCCTGTCTAGTATCAAATGAAAATCAAGTCGTGACACAGATTGCTTGAGCTCAGGAGTTTGAGACAAGCCTAAGCAAGAATGCGACCCCATCTCTAGAAATAGAAAAACTAGCTGGGCATCATGGTAGGCTGAGGCAAGAGGATTGCTTAGAGTAACAGTTGCTGAGAGCTATGATGCCAAGGCACTCTACCCAGGGTGACGCAGAAAGACTGTGTCTCAAAAAAAAAAAAAAAAAAGTGGCAATGCCCATAGCTCAGTGGGTAGGGTGTCGGTCACATACACTGAGGCTGGTGCATTCGAGTCCAGCCTAGGCCTGCTAAATGACAACTGCAACCAAACAAAAGCCAGGTGTTGTGGTGGGCACTTGTAGTCCCGCTATTTGGGAGGCTGAGGCAAGAGAATCACTTAAGCCCAAGAGTTTGAGGTTGCTGTGAGCTGTGACACCATAGCACTCTACCAAAGATGACACAATGAGACTCTGTCTCATAAAAAAAAATAGTAAGATTATGAAGTCAGGCCAGTGGCTCTTGCCTGTAATCTTAGCATTCTGTGAGGTCAACGCTGATGGACTAATTGAGCTCTGGAGTTGGAGACCAGCCTGAGCAAGAGCGAGACCCCATCTCTACTAAAAATAAAAAAAATCAGCCAGGCCTTGTGGTGGGTTTCTGTAGTCTCAACTACTTGGGAAACTGAGACAGGAAGATTGTTCAAGCCCAAGCGTTTGAGGTTGCTGTGAGCTATGATGCCAGTGCACTCTATCCAAGATAACAGAGTGAAACTCTGTCTCAAACAAACAAACAAAAAATTATGCTGGTGGCTGCAGAAATCTATAAACTTGCTAAAAACCATGGAATTGTATACTTTGGGTGACCTCTGGCAAAGAAATTGGAGACAAATTGAAACAACTCTCAAGGAGTTTTACTATTAACAAAGAAATAGAACAGGAGTTTAAGGAGAAACTGAAGTCAAGAGAGGGAGTCTTAAAAATGGGAGAGTAACAGCACGTTTGGATGCTGATGGGAAGAAGGAAGAATTGAGGGTGGAGGAGCAAGTGGGAAGAACTGTGGGAGTGAGATTTTTGAGTAATGAGGGGCATGGGGTCTAGTGCCCCATTGAAAGAGTTGGCTCAGAGTGCAGGCCATTCACCCTAGGCAACAGGATGAAGAGAGTGTCTGTGAGCACAGGTGCATGTGAGCGGGAAGACAGATGGGGATTCCACACATTTTCTTGTAACCTCAATTTTCTCTCTGAGGTTGGAAGCCTGCTAAGATTGAGGATGGGGAGGGATTATTTTTGGAAAAAAGGGATGAGTTCACCTCCTGAGTGGATGGACCAGGAACAAAAGCAACATGCACAGAGCCTGGCAATGTCTGGCAGGTGGTTGGTGCTCCATAGGTATCTGTGAATGAGTTGACTACTTTAACCTTCCCAACAGCCTTGACTGATGGGATTATCCCTATTTTCCACAGAAAGAACCAAGATTCTGAGGAAGGAGGGCATCCTGTCCAGGTTCAAACAGCTAGCCCCCAAGACTGAGCCAAGAGTCTTCAATTCTCAATTCACGCAGCCCCTTCGATTATCAAAAAAAGGGTGAGAGGCTCAGAGAAAATAAATAAAACTCTTTATTATATCCTAATCACACAGTGCAAACGGAAGTTAAGTAAGAACAGGGAAAAAGCGAGGCCCTTTCCCTGACCAATAAATACCCCTCCCCGGAGACCCAGGAGGCCCAGACCCAAAGTCCAGACTGAAGAATCTTGGGTCTACCCCCTCGCTTCACAGAGGAGGGAAACTGAGGCCCAGAGAACCACCCAGCGAGTCCGTGGCTCCCGGGGCCCCACAGGTCTCCTCCAGTCTCTCCTGAAGACCCTTTAGCAGGCACCTGCGTGGCTGGACTCATACCTGGACGCGGTAGCCCCCGGACCGCCGCCGACAGAGCCGCCGCACGCCCACCCAGTACAGCGTCAGCATGACCACCCAGTAGCCCACGTAGGCGCCCGCCCCGGCGGCCAGGTGGTAGGCCTCTGCTAACCGGGAGGGGCTGCTCCAATCGGCAGTGACCTCATGGGCCACACTGCGGACCAGGCCCCCGAACAGCAGCAGAGCCCAGAGGGCCAGTGGCAACAGAGGGACATAGTTAGCGGCCAGCTTCCGCCGGCCCGAGGTGCCCCAACCGCTCTGGTTCATGGTGACCAACGCCAGGAACTTGGCCGGCAGGAGACCGCACATGTAAAGGGGCGCGTAGAGGGACAGCAGCACCATGCGCAGGCAGCCCCGCAGCCAGGCCGCGAAGGCCGCCTTGGCCAGCGCCACGCCCTGCACGCACAGGAGCACCCAGAGCAGCGCCCACGGGCGGCCCGCGTAGAACAGTCGCAGCACTGTGGCAGCCACGAAGAACGGGAAGAGGCCCGAGACCACCGCCTCGTAGGTCATCCACGCGTGGTGCCGGTGCCACCACAGCGCGTTGTACAGCCACTCGCGGAAGTACGACTTGGACCAGCGCGTCTGCTGGCTCAGCCAGCGCAGGAAGGACGAGGGCGTCTCTGAGTAGCAGCGGGACCTGGAGGTGTACCTGGACAGGGCCAGAAATGAAGGTGTCAGCATGGTTGTCCTTAGGGCCAACGCAGGATTCTGAAGCCAGAAATGACCACTGACGGAGGCCACCATGGTTGAGTTTCTAAACCTCTGTGGGCCTCAGTTTTCTCATATGTAAAATGGGATCAATAATGATTGCTATCTGATAAGAGCACTGTGAAGATTGAATGCCAAGGGGTTAGAAGATGAATGTCAGCTACTATTCTTTTTACTATGACTAATACCATTACTAAGATCACTGAGATTCCTGACACTATTACTATCACTAATATATTACTAATATTTTGTGCTTCCTGCTATTGGCAGGCTCTACAGTGAGGAGCAACTCTACAGTGATTGCTCCCTAGGGCAGTCCATGCCTTAGAACAGCTCAAGGGAACCCTCAGGCCCCTTCTGTCCTTGGCAGACATCATCATTTATCAGTCCCTGAACAGCTTCCAGCCAAGGAATCCCAGGCACTACTTGACTGTATCCAGTCTCCTTCCCTTGTGGCACTTGGCATTCTCAATGGCTGGCCTGCTTCCGACCTTGCCTTCTGCAGTCTGTACTCAAAACAGCTGCCAAAGGGATTATGTTACAACAATCACTCCTCTCCTTAAAACCCTTCCGTGGCTCCCTCATCTTTGGCCAAAGTCCTTCCCATAGCCTGTAAGCCCTTCATGAGTGAACCCCTGTAATTCCCTGTCCCCCTCTCCTAACACTAACCCCCACTATCCCTGCTCCACCCCTGGCTCATTGCTTCAGCTGTACTCTTCTCAGCCTCCATCCCTATCCTGGCTCAGAACTATCTTTGCTTTTTTCTTTTCTTTTCCCTCCCTCCCTCCCTCCCTTCCTTCCTTCCCTTCTTTTTCTTTCTTTCTTTCTTTCTTCTTTCCTTCCTTCCTTCCCTCCCTTCCTCCCTACTTTCTCTCTGTCTCTCTTTCTTCTTTCTTTTCTTTCTAAATAGCCTCAGTCTGTTGCCCTGGGTGGAGTGCTGTGGTGTTATAGCTCACAGCAACCTCAAACTCTTGGGCTCAAGTGATCCTCTTGCCTCACCCTCCCAAATATCTGGAACTATAGGTGTCCACCACAACGCCTGGCTAGTTTTTTCTATTTTTAGTAAAACAGGGTTTTGATCTTGCTCAGGCTGGTCTCAAACTCCTGAACTCAAGCACTCCACCTGCCTCAGCCTCCCAGAGTACTGGAATTACAGGCAGGAGCCACTGTGCCCAGCCATAACCCAGAACTTCCTATCCCCCTTCCAGGCTTCATCTATATCCACAGCACCTTTTGTTACCATGCTGTGTGTTCTACTTATTTACCTTATTCATTGTTTATGTCCCCAGTCAATATGAGCATGAATGGGTGTTCCTTTTGTTTCCTGCTGCATCCCCAAAGCTTGAAACACTAAGCACTGAATGAATCTTTGTCAAGTAGATGAATAAGCAGGTTCCCTTAGTATATCCCAAGTTCTCTCCGAGTCTTTCACTGAGCCTGGCTTTTAGAGCTTGGTCTAGCTCAGATTCCTCTGAGTCTCACTGAATTCTTCTGAAACATTTACTAGAGTTTAGATGCTCCCCCACCACTCAATTGATTCTTTCTTGGTGGCTCTCTTACTACTTAGACTCCACCCTGTCCACTTATCTCTTGCTCTTCTCACTCCACCTCACTCCTTACTTGGAGTGATCTGTACTGCCTCAGTCTCGATGTCTTCATGGTACAGCCAGCTCATTGCATCTCATGCTGTATTTTCTAGGTGGAATTCCCCACCCACACTCTTGCATCACTTGGTAAAGTCCACTGGGCCATGTGATTCCATGCAAATGCCACCCTTGTTCCTTAGGGTATCTTCCACTCTCTCCTAATATCTTACTTATAGTAAGTCCACTGGCTCAAAGCAAATGCCCCCTCATCCATTTCTAGCATCTTCCTCTCTATTCCAAAATCTTATTTGGTAGAGGCCATTGTTCTGTGAGTTACTTTGGGTTTGGAGAATTCTCAACGCACACACACATGCACGCACATTTGCTGGGATACTCACTCGCCTCTACCCACACCCAATCACCCAACCCCCTCAGCTTACTTTGTGGCATAACCCATGCTAAGCATGCGGTTGGTGAGGTGCCGGTCATCCCCAAAAGTACAGTGGGTGCCCAGGAACTTCTGGTTGTACCAGGCCTCAAGAAACTGCTGCAGGAGGTTATTTCTGTATAGGCCTGGAGGAAGAGAAGATGTACAAGAGCATCAGCTTCTGTTGTCACTAACACCATCCCCAGTGCTGTCTCCAGGTCAAACCCCATCTCCAATTCCAGCCCCATCTTTAATCATTGCAATCCCGATCTCAGCCCTATCTCCACCCCATCTCCAAACACAACTCAAATCCCAATGCTGTCCTCAAACTCACAACCTGAATCACATTCCAACTTCCTTGTCCCTGAACCACCCCCAGAGTGGCTGCAAACCCCAATCTACTCCCCAAACTCATATCCACTGTTAGCCCCAAATCCTGCTCATTCCCAGCCAAACCCCCCATCTCTAACCTCAAACCTGGCCTCAGCCCTGTCTTTGACTCCAAGCTCATTTCATCCCACATGAATGAACTTCCCTGGCCCCAGCCCTAATCCCCATCTGTATCCTTTCTCTAATCCCAGACCCCCCACCAAACCCTGCTCTAGCTCAAACTACATTTTCACTGTCAACTTCCATTCTTACTCCATCCAAATGCCTGCCCCAGCCCCATCTTTGCTGCCAACTTCAATCACATCCTCAGCCCCCTCCAACTCTGGCTTCTTTTCTCCATCCCCACCTACCCATGGCCCTCCCCAGCCCTGCCCCTGCTCACCTAGGGGGCCGCTGATGCAGGACACACAGTGGAAGTAGCTCTGACAAGCCCGCTCCACGTTGAAGGCTACCCAGTATCTAAGGCTGCTTAGGAAGCTGACCCAGGAGTCCAGAGGGTTCAGGATACGAACATCGCCTCCAACAGCCCCTACCCGGGGGTCCCCGTCCAGCACCCTCACCAGCTCCAGCAGTGCCATGGGGTCCAGCCTTGTGTCTGAATCACAGACCTGTGAGGTGTAAAATTCTGGCATCAGAACCTTACATGCAGCTAGTGCTTGGGGGAGAGAGGGCTAATGGGTGTGGGGAAGATGGGGTGTTCTGTAACCAAACTGAGCATAATTTTGCAGGGTTTTTTTTTTGTTTGTTTTGCCAATTTCAATGTTTAATCACATTTTAAAGTGAGCTCCAAGACCCACACCCTTTATATATAATAACCTCCTTTGGTATGTGGGTAAGATCTGCAACTTGCTCATGACCAATAGAATATGGCAAAGGCTATGGGCTGTAATTCTTATGATTATATGGAAATGCTGAATGGGTTTTGCAATGTAATTAAGGCCCCAAATCTGTTGACTACTAATTAATCTAAAGGAGATGCTTCTGGGTGGGCCTGACCTAATCAGGTGAACTCTTAAAAAACCAAAACAAAGAAAAGGAAGTCAGACATTCTCTCTTGCTGGCCTTGACCAGATGACCTATCACAAGTTCTACAGCTTCAAGAAAATGAATTCCACTATCACATGAGCTCAGAGGAGGACCCCGGAGTCTTAAGACCCAGTTCCAGCCCCTACCTGCAGCCTGGTGATACCCTAAGCAGAGGATTCAGTTAAGCTGTGCCTATGTTCCTGACTCATGGAAACTATGAGATAATATATGTGTTTTGTCTCAATCTGCCAAGTGTATGGTAATTTGTTATGAAGCAATAGAAATCTAATATGATACAATAGCTCATGACTGTCTACAGTGAATGGATGAATGAGTGAATGAATAATTACATGAAGAAATGGATGGATGAATGAATGATTACATGAAGAAATGAATCTCTATATTGAACACATAGATGGTTGAGCTACAAAAGTAGCTGAATGGATGAGTAGATGAATGAATAATTACATGATGGATGAATGAATGAATGAATGGTTACATGAAGAAATGAATCTCTATATTGAATACATAGATGGTTGAGCTACAAAAGTAGCTCAACAGAGGCGGCGCCTATGGCTTAGTGGATAGGGCAGCAGCCCCCATATACTGAGGGTGGAGGTTTCCAAACCAACCCCAACTAAACTGCATTAACAACAACAAAATAGCCAGGCATTGTGACAGGCTATAGTCCCAGCTACTCAGGAGGCTGAAGCAAGAAAATCGCCTGAGCCCAGGAGTTGGAGGTTGCTGTGAGCTGTGATGCCACGCACTCTACCAAGGGCGATAAAGTAAGAGTCTGTCTCTTAAAAAAAAAAAAAAGTAGCTCAACACAAAAGAGAGGAAAAACGGTAGGAAATTAATCTTTACATTTAATGAATAAATAAATGAATAAATGAGCCAATGATCATTCCATATTGGAAGGGTAGATGGATGCATGAATGAATGAGTGCAGGAAAGAATGTCTTTGATAAATAAAGGAAGAAGGAGAACTTAATCTTGTACCTTTGTTTGTTTAGCAGTTTTGGGCCGGGGTTGGGTTTGAACCCACAACCTCCGGTATATGGAGCCCGTGCCCTACTCTTTTGAGCCACAGGTGCCGCCTGGTCTGTAGTTGTCATTGTTGTTTGGCAGGCCCGTGCTGGATTCGAACCCTCCAGGTCTGGAGTACGTGGCTGGCGCCTTAGCAGCTTGAGCTACAGGCGCCGAGCAGGGAACTTAATTCTGTACTGAATGGGTGGATAAATGGATAAATGAGTGAAGCAGAGTCTCTGCCTCACCGGGGTGGGTACATGAGTAAAGGAAGGCAGGAATCACTCTCTACACTGAAGGGATAAATGGAATAGATATGAAGGAATCATTTCCATTTTGGATGGATGATGAATGGATATAAGAATGAATGAGTGAAGGAAAGAATAAAGACAGGAGAGATTTATCTGATCGTATACGTTGCAGCAAAGGCCCCAGGAAAACGGGATTCGGGCATGGGGGGGGAGGGTTAGGGCCTCGAGTCGGCTGAGGGCGCCTTCCGCTCACCTGCACGTAGTCTACCGAGTCGCCGAGAGCCTTGAACGCGGTGTACATGACCTCGCGCTTGCCGCCCCAGCGCTGCGCCACGCACACGCAACGGCGCGTCCTCACCAGCGCCTCTACCGCCAGCCGCCCGGGGTCCTCGGCCTCCACCTCCCGGTAGGCGCCCGAGCCCACGGCGCCCGCCGCCGCAGGTTCCCAGGGCTGATGGTAGTTGCCGTCCCACACGTAGGTGGCGGGGTCCTGGTCAGCAAAGACCTCGCGGAACATGTCAACCATGTAGAGGTCCTCCGCGCGGTTGCCGTCCACCACCATGAGCACGCGCAGCCGCGCACTCGGGTACAGCAGGGAGCGGGCGGACACCAGGCACTCGCGCAGGTAAGCCGGATCCTCCTGGTACGCCGAGATAGTCAGCGCCACGCTGCGGGCAGTGGCCGCGTCCGGGGGTCCCCGCGCAGCCGCCCGCCGCGCAGCCGCCGCCACCCGCCGGTGCTCCAGGTACGCGAAGAGGCTCTGCGCCACCAGGTGCGCCGAGAGGAAGGCCCCGTAGAGGCCGAAGGCCAGCAGACCGTAGCGATCGGAGGCCAGTGGCACCCCGGCTGCGTAGGCCCAGCTCATGAGACCCAGGATGAGCAGGGCGAAGGCGATCGTCAGCACCCGCCGGGCCAGGCCAGAGCAGCGGCGGGCTGCTTGGGTGGGCTTGAGCGCGTCCTGCTGCCAGGCAGAGAAAGAAAAGGAATCGGGATGAGTCTTGAAGTCCTCCTCTGACAAGACCTCCTGGGTTTTTACCCCCAGGTAGGGTGATAACGTCACCTTTTGGAAAAGGAGATTTCCCCGCCCCCACCCCCAGCACTACAAAGTCATTTTAAACAGTTATCTAGGCTTAATGTCTGATTTCTTTCTAATATACCTTTTTTTCCCACTTTTTTTTTCTGAGACAAGAGTCTCACTCTGTCACCCTGCGTAGAATATCATGTCATAGCTCACAGCAACCCAAACTCCTGGGCTCAAGCAATCCTCTTGCTTTAGCCTCCTGAGTAGCTGGGACTACAAGGTGCCCTCCACTACCACTACCCTGGCTAGTTTTTTTCTATTTTTAGTAAGGATACTCTTGCTGAAGCTGGTCTTGAATTCCTGAGCTCAAACAATCCACCTGCCTCAGCCTCTCAGAGCGCTAGGATTACAGGTATGAGCTCCGGGTGCCTGGCCTTTTTTTCATATTGTAAACATCTCTTAAATCTGTGAGAATTAACACACAATGGAATGTCACAGTTTAATTAATTAGCAGGGTGTTTCTCTCCTCTTTCTGAGTGAGGGCACATAAAAATAAAAATTCATCCCATAATCAAAGGTTTCTTAGTGTTCTGACAGTACTAAAAATAACATTTACCAAAAGAACAATACAAAATGACACGTACCGAATGCTGCTCTAAGCCTTTTGGATGAACTAACTTATTTTAATCTATACAACAGATGGGTGACCTAACAGTTGGTAGGTGCTATTATTATCACCACCATTTTACAGATAATGGCAACTGAGTCACACAGAAATGCACCAGCATGCCCAAGGCCACACCTGGAAAGAAGAGCCAGGATCTGTACCCTGGTAACCTAGTTTTAGTATGACAACCTTCTGTACTGCATTTATTCCCCTGGAGAGCCCCAAGGGGACAGTATTTGTTCCCACCATATAGATGTCAAGACTGAGGACTGATTAGCCAGGAGGACGGGCTTGTGCAAGGTCAGCAGCTTATAGCTCAGGGAATCTCTTCTCTTACTTCCCGGTTCTCCTTTTCTACTGCCCTGGTTCCAGGCAGGTGCCCAGCAGGTGTTGCTGGAAGAGTGCAGAATCAGAGAGAAAGGGTGCCTCCATTTTCTCATCTGTAAAATAGATATTTAGCACCTTCCATGTGCCAGACACTACTCTACAATCATCCTTTGAGGTAGGTACTGTTACTATCTCACATTATAGATGAGGAAACGGAGGTACAGAGAGGTGAATTCTCTTTCCCAAGGCCACTCAGATAGGAAGTAGAGGAGGTAGGGTTCAAACTCAGGCAGTCTTTTATCCCCCTCAATGGAACACTTCCTCTTATGCCACTAGTTCCTCCCTGTGGGCTTATTGTGAGTTAAGTGAGTCATTAAGTAGTAGACCTTCCATGTCGATAAAGATGTCACCTGCGTCTACTGAGCAGGTGGAGTGCAGCCAATACAACTGAGAAACTGAATTTCAGGGCGGCGTCTGTGCCTCTGTGAGTAGGGTGCTGGCCCCAAGGGTGGTAGGTTCGAACCCGGCCCCGGCCAAAATGCAACAAAAAAATAGCCAGGCAATAAAAAGGAAAAAAAAAAAAAAAAAAAGAAAGAAAAAAAAATAGCCAGGCATTGTGGTGGACACCAGTAGTTCCAGCTACTCGGGGGCTGAGGCAAGAGAATTGCCTAAGCCCAAGAGCTGGAGATTGCTGTGAGCTGTGACGCCATGGCACTCTACCGAGGGCAACAAAGTAAAACTCTGTCTCTGAAAAACAAACAAACAAACAAAAAAAACCACTGAATTTCAAGTTGAATTTAATTTTAAATAATTTGTATTAATTTAATAATTTTAAATTTATGTTAATTAATTTAACTTTAAATTAAGAACTGATATTGGATTCAGTTATTAGAAAGCTTTTAAATAAACCTATCTGGGAACAAGTTGGGTCTATGACACTTCTTTTTTGAAGGTAAATTTTACAAAACCTAAATACAGATCAAGTGTTTCCAGTGAAAATGTAGCTTCTGAGTGATATGTGCTATCAGTACACACTGGATTTTGAAGCCTGAGTCCAATGAAAAGAAAGGAAAATATTTCATTAATATTTTTGTATTGCCAGGCGCAGTGGCTCATGCCTGTAATCCCAGCACTTGGGAGACCGTGGCGGGTAGATTGCCTGAGCTCATGGGTTCGAGACCAGCCTGAACCAGACTGAGACTCCGTCTCTAAAAATAGACGGGTGTTGTGGTGGGCGCTTGTAGTCCCAGCTGCTCTGGAGGCTGAGGCAAGAGAATTGCTTGAACCCAAGAGTTTGAGGCTGCCATGGCACTCTACCAGGGGTGACAAAGTGACTCTGTCTCAAAAAAAATTTTTTTTATATTGACTATATATTGAAATGATCATATTTTTACATATAGTAGGAGTAGGCATGCTAAAACCTGCTACAGCAGCTGTTCTCAGCCTATGGGTTGTGACCCCTAAATAACAATGAAAATACATTGCGGCATTAGGAAGATTGAGAACCACTGTGCTACAGCCTGCAGGCTAAATTTCACACTTTTAAGTGGTTTTAAAAAGCCAAAGGAAAAAAATATTTTGTGGAGCATAAAAAGTTATATGACATTCAAATGTCAGCATTTATAAGTCAAATTATGTATGATTTGCACACAACCACTCTCATTTGTTTACACATTGTGACTAATTCTACACTATAGCATCCAAGTGGAAAAGAGAGCACGTGGCTCACAAAGCCACACATATTTACTATCTGCCCTTTTACCAAAAAAAGAGTGCCAACTCCTGACACATTCAGTGAAATAAAATATACTATTAAAATTAATTCCACCCATTGTTTTTAACTTCCCCAAATGTGGCTACTAGAAAATTTTAAATTGTAGATCATGGCTCAAGTCGTATTTCTATAAGACAGAGCTGAGATGAAGTTTTAAATCATTCTATATTAGCAATTCTTTCTTCTAGAATCCTTTTCTGTCCCTTTGCTTTACACCTGGCCCTGCCCAAGTTACTGGCAAGGCTCTGCTCATGCTGGCGATCACGACGACAAGTGGAGGTCCAGAGGTTGTGATTCCAGCAACATGGACACACTTTTAGTTCATCACACACATGTGGACACACCCACTCACACGTGTACTCACACATGATGAGTGACACACCGAGTGACCTGGAGCCCCCCCACCCCCTATAGCCACACGAGTGAACTTGCAGGCACACACTCATCTCTCAGCAGGCAGAAGCACGCCTTGTAGAGATACCCATGTGGTAACAAACACACAAACAGCCCCCAGGGTCTGGCCAGTGAGATGGAAAAGAAGGATTTTAGAAGGAATAATAGTTAACAGTTAAGACGCTACTTAACCATATAACATTGCCATTTTTACCAGTTAATAGTGCCTGGATATCTGTGATTTCATGTGGTTCAACTTAATAGTTAAGGTACACATAAAATAAATTGAGACCCATGTGGTACAGGGAAATACATCCCTCTCTTTCTCCCTCCATAGCCCCCTGTTGCTAGTTTGCTCACTCGTTCTTTCTTTCTCTTCCCCTCCTGGGGGACACAGACATACACGGATTTATAACCAGACAAACATGTGCAGAAACATAAACATGTCATGTCTCACATACATGGACTTGGCATGGCTGCTCCCGAGCAGAAAGGGAAGCCTGTGTGCTCAGACACACGGGTGTAATCTCACACACACAGTTCCCCAACACACATGTCACACAGCTGGGAGTCATTTCCTCACTACGCTCACACACACCTGTCTCATCGCAGCGGTCCGGCTGGGCTGTGTCCTCTCCTGCTTGCTCTCTGAGTCTCTGTAAGACTGGAGAGCTGGAGGGGTTTGATTTGAAGACCAGCACAGGCGGGGGCGGGAGCAGTCGCTGACGTCAGGCTAAGCTGGGCCAGGGGCTCTGAGGTCACGGCCACGCCGGGCAGCTCCACCCGCTTCCCGCTATTCCCCCCTTAAGCCTCTCCCGGCCAAGCCAGCCTGCCTTCCCAGCCCCCCAAGTCTGCCCCAACCCCTTCAGTCCTCTCTCCCACTGCTCCCCCTTCTCTCCCTCCTCTCCGTTTTTTCTCTTTCTCTCTTGCCCCTTGCCTCCTCTCCCCATGTTTCTTTTCCACCTCGTTTGCATTTGGGGGCTCCCCTCTTCTCTCCTTGTGTCTCTCTCCAACCTTTCTGTCGCCCCAACCCTATGTTTCTCCTTGCACCCTCACCTCTCTCCCCATTTCTACATTTCTCTCGTTGCTGTATTTCCCTCCATCCCTCTCTCCCCACTTTTCTTTCCTCCTCTCTCCCTCAGTTTCCTCTCTCCCTCCTTCCTCCCAGCTCTCCTCACCTTCATCAGTCACCCCCACACTGCCCCTCCCTATGGCCTCACCCCTTCTGTCCCCAGAATCAGTCTCTGGGTTGGGCCCCAAGGAATGATGTGTCTCAGCAACTGGCAGATGGAATAAAAAATGCACACACGTGTGTGCTGCGGGTGTGCCTGTGTGCGCTGGCGGGAGGCACAGCTGCCTGGAGCTGGAGTTGTGAGAGAATGTCTGTCCCTTAGACACCTAATTGACGTGGGTCTGCATGTGCGTGTGTGCCTGTGTGCGTGTGCGTTTGGGTGCACACCAGGGTCTGTGGTGGAGGGCTGGGGCACTGGGAGAGAGTCATGTCCTCAGGGACTCAGAGTTATTGGTCAGCAGCCCCCAGGGAGCCACACAGGCTCGGTCAGACCTCTGACCCATCACAGAAACTGAGTCAGACCACAATGTAAAAGAGATCCTAGACCCAGTGTGTCTGATCCCCCAGCTCCTCCAGACTAGAAAATCAGTGCTAAATGTCATGGTCTCCCAGACTTTCTTTCAATGAATTTTTTTTTTTTTTTTTGAGACAGAGTCTCACTCTGCTTTCCAGGTTGGATTGCCATGGCATCAGCCTAGCTCACAGAAACCTCAAACATTTAGGCTCAAGAGATCTTCTTGTTTCCTGAGTAGCTGGGACTACATGCGCCCACTACCATGCCTGGCTAGGTTTTTTATTTTTAATAGAGATGGGTCTCTTGCTCTTGCTCAGACTGGTCTCAAACACCTGCGCTCAAGAGATCCTCCTGCCTCGGCCTCCCAGAGTATTAGGATTATAGACACGAGTCACCGTGCCTGGCCTCTTTACATGGTTTATGAAAAAAAACCTCTCTGTATCTCTTTTTCTCTCTGCTCCTCTTACTATAATCTGGTAATGTTGCCCCTGGCTTTTTTTTCCCTGTGAATGTTTTTCTGTTTTTCTCTGTGTCTCCCTGTGACTGATTGTCTTTGTACATGCCCACTTCTCTCTCTCTGTCTCAGTCCCTCCCTGATCTTTGTCATTTTGTCTCTGTCTCCCCAACTCTGTTTATCTGTCCGTCTGTCTGTCTGGGTCGCTATCTCTGTGTATTCCTGTGTGTTTATGCCTGTCTGCTACTCTTTGTGCTTCCATCTCTCTCTCTTTCCCTCTCTTTCCTTCTCTCTCTCCATTTTCACCTGCTCCTCTGTGGGTTGGTGTCTGTCTCTGGACTGCTCTGTCTCTCCTGACTGCCTTTTTCTGTGACTCTCTTTCTGAATGTTCTTAATGTCTCTCCCTGTCCTTCTTGCTCCCTCTCAACTCACTCTCTCTCTCTCATCTCCCCTCAGCCTTTCCACATCCCTGTCTCTTTCTGAGACTTCATCTCTTCATGCGTTTCTCGTTCCTCTCTCTGTCATTCACTGTTTCTGTTTTTCGGTCTCCAAGCCTTGATTTCTTGCTGCAGCTCCATCTTTTCCAGCCTGACCTGGCCCCTCCTCTGCCAGACATCAAGTCCTAACCCCCTGGGTTTCCCCGGGGAGGCAGGATGTGGGGGCGGGCGCCAGGTGAAGCCTTTGCCTGAGCTGGGCTGGCAGGGAGAGGAGGCCCGGACTGCCAGGGTACCCCGCCCACCAGCCAGGGCGGGCCGGGCGGTGCCTGCCGCTGTTGCTGGGCGCCTGGTGTCTGGCCGTGTCAGGACTAAGGATCCTCCGACGATCTGACGATACCGGGTTAGCCCAGAGCAGAAGGGGAGGGTGACCCCTCTCCCCCTAGTGGGAGGAGGCAGCCCAGGCTCCGCCCAGAAGCCCTGCATGTAGCTGCCCAGCCCCACCCCGCCCTGCCTGGGTGGAGCCGCTGTATAAAACCAGCGGTTTCTAAAACTAGAGTGTGGATAAGGAAGGAGAAACCAGGGCTTTAAACCCCTGTTGGTTTCCCTCCTGCAGGACTGAGGAGTCTAGCACCCAGCCCCTCCTTCTTCAGACTCATGGGTCCAGGACCACAGCCCCTTCCTCCATCAGATTCAGGGGTCGGGGCCCTAGCCTCTCCTCCCTCAGACACAGGGGTCCAGGACCTCACCTCTTCATTCAGACCCACATGTCCAGTCTCCTAGAATTCCTGGTAGGGAGAGATGACCAAGGCTGGAAGAAGCCATGATCAGAACTGAAAGTCTAGAGAGGGAGCTGGGCACTCTCATGGAAGGCGGGGACTGCAGGAGGGGGACAAACAGAGAACTCCAGCACCCCTCACTCAAAGCTGTGTCTCCCGTAACCCTCCACTCCAATGGTAACTGATCTCCATTCCCTGCCCTGGCCGCACATGGCCTTCCCACGATTTTGATCATTGTCAGAAAACCTCAGGCTATGACTTGCAGAACCAGGACAGAAGAGAGGGAAAGATAGAAATAAAGCAAAAGCTGAGAAAAGGCAGTGGAAAGAAGATTTATCCATTTTAGGGACATCTCCTGACCCCTGCAGAGTAGGGCTCTGGGTGGGGCGATGTTGGGCACACACAGATGACTCAGTTCTGGGCCCTGCCCTTGAGGAGATGCCAATGCCATGGAAGAGACAGCTGTGTAAACAGAGGACTACAGGCCAGTTCAAGGATGCAACCCAGCTGGAGAGTCCATGAGGGCCTCCTGGAGGAGGTGACCCTGACTAATGAGGAGAGGCCATGGTAAGAGTAGGGGGTAAGAAAAGGGGCAGCTGACTCAACCTCCATAGCACAGTGGTTATGGTGCCAGCCGCATACACCCACGTTGGCAGGTTTGAACCCAGCCTGGACCAGCTACACAACAATGATAACTGCAACAAAAAAGGTAGCCAGGCATTGTGGCGGGCACCTGTAGTCCCAGCTACTTGGGAGTCTGAGGCAAGAGAATGGCTGAAGCCCAAGAGTTTGAGGTTGCTGTGAGCTGTGATGCTGTGGCACTCTACCGAGGGTGGCATAGTGAAGTTCTGTCTCAAAAAAAAAAAAAAAGAAAGAAAGAAGAGAAGAGAAGAGAAGAGAAGAGGAGGCAGCCAAGGTAAGAACTGGTGCGACTAGTCAGGAAAGGGAAAGTACCCAGGTAAATCGGTGCTGTGAGAGTATAAAGGGTAAAGCCAAAGGGTGGTAGGGGGGCATGAAACGGGGTCCACCCATGTGGAGATTTTGAAAATTTATTTTTTAATTGACAAATAAGCATTATATGTGCTTATTATGATGATGTTATTATGATGCGCAACATGATGCTTTGCTAGATGTCTATGTTGTGGGCTGGCTGGGTCAAGCTCTTTAATATATGCAACATGTAGGGTTTGACTAATGGAATCAGAAGCTAGGACTTTGGCCTGGGGGTACTGGGGAGCCATGGGAGGGCTGTGAGTAGGGGAGGGCCAGGATCAGCTCTGGGTCCAAACAAGGGACTAACTGGATGGAGTGACAAGAGTTAGGGGATGCTCTTGACCAGGGGGACCCAGAGGGTGGTGGGGTCCTATCAGAGACTCAAAGAGCCCAGGGTCTTCTCTGGATTAGAGAGAGTTCTGAGTCTAAGCTTGGATGGAGTTGAAGCCAGGGCATTAGTGCAGCCCTTAGGGAAGTGTAAATGAAGATGGGCAGAGGTGCTCATTTTTTGACCAAGAGCACCCCAGAAGTCAAGGATCCAGTTAGCTGCTTAAAACCCTGATATTTTAGGATACAGGCAGCTGCCTTGAAACCCGAAAGAAGAAATGGGGGAGGACGGAGAGATATAAGGAAGAGGACCCAACAGGTGGGACCTCCACCCTGCTCTCCCCACTCAGAGCAGCCAGTCCTAGGAGGGATGGGTGAGAAGCTCCCATGGAGGTGGGGCCTTAGGCAGAAAGACCTCAGGATCAGGAGAGCAAACTGCCTCTGGACTTCCAGGAATTCAGAAGGCTCAGCTGCCATTCTCCCAGAGGACCCCTAATGGACTCGGAGTTAGACTGGGCCATTCTCCCCACACACATGAGTTCTGGGAAGCATCTAGGCCTCCAAGATTCTGCTGAAACTAGGGGAGGGAGGGAGGCCAGCCAGCAATGGTGATTGTACTTCTACTTTCTGCTTCCAGCTGGCACCTCTAGGAGAAGATGCAGGAGCCAGGAGGAAGGAAGGGAAGGCCGGGAGGGGGAGAGCCCTGTGTGTGTCCAGCCAAAGACACTCTCTTCCAGGCCTCCACTGTCTCTCTAGCCCTTTTCCCGGAGGGAGACAATCAGAAAGTGCCACAGAGTGGAAGAAGCGGGCTTCCTTTTTCAGCAGCTGTCTATCCCAGGGAAGCAAGGAGGGGGCATCTCATCTTCCAGATGAGGAAAAGGAGGCCTGAGAAGAGTGGTTTCCTGGCCAGAGAGATGCAACACGGGGCAATATAGCCAGGTAATAGAAATCAGATGTCAGAGATTGTCCCTCTGTCTACTGAGTAGGTCACTGTGGAAATAGCGGCTGGGGTCCACACCCCTGCATCTGAGGGAGGAGGGGCTGAGTGGACCCCTGGGTCCAAGGGATCAGGGGACTGGAGTCCTGGCCTCCTGAATTCTCAGGTTCACCACATTCTGAACTATGACAGATTTTTTCAGGCACATGTGGCTGCTTCAGCCTATGCCTTTCCCCACCCTTCTGAAGTCCCTGTTGCCTGCCTGGAATCCTGGATCCACCTTCACCATAGCAAGGGCCAAAGAGCCTCTGTAGGAGGAATGCAACAGTGTAATTCAAAAAATAAATCTGAAGATGGAAAGCCAGGGCCAGGGCTGGCTGCCTGGACTTCTGGGGCCACCAGGGAAGAGTGGTTTTGAAAGAATATCCTGTTTCTCTACTCATAATACTCTAATGTGTGGAGTTTTATTTACACTATCAATTTTCCAACTCTTTGGACAATAGCTGAATGTCTAAGTGTTCATTTAAATTCTGACACTACTAGGAGTTGGTACAGATCCTATGGGTGGGGGGCTCAGTCCCACAAGACTGTCCCCCTACTTCAGATGTCAGGCTCAGGTAGTGGGGTAACAGGGTCCCCACATTCTGTCTGATTTGGCTACAAATTGTGTACTCTCATGACCCCTCTTCAAGTTCAATGATTTGCTGTAATAGCTCACAGAACTCAGAGTGACCCCGACTTACACTTACTGGTTTAAAGAATATTAAAAAGGATACAGATGCACAGGTAGGTGAAGAAGTACATGAGGGAGGTTTAAAAGGGTCCCAAGTGCAGGAGCTTCTGTCTCAGTGGAGTTGGCACCATATGGATGCGTTCAGCAATATGGATACTCTCTGAGCCCCATCAGTTAGGGTTTTCCTGAAGCTTCTTTACTTAGGTGTGATTGATTAAATCACTGGCATTGGTTATTAGTAAATCTCTAACCTCTGTAAGCTTTCTGGAGGTTGAAGATGAGGCTAGAAGTTCTAACTTTCTAATCAGGTGGTTGATTCCTTTGGCAACTAGACTTTGATCTTTCTAGAGTCACCTCATTAGCATAAACTCTTGGACCATGGAAAGGGGCTTATTATGAATTAAAAAGACATTCCTCTCACGTCTAGCACTCAGGAAATTACATGAGTTTTAGGAGCTCAGTGCCAGAAACCAGGGCCAGAGACCAAATATATAGTTCTTATTGTCTCAGTCTATTCTTGCTGTTCTAAAAAAAACACCATATACTGGTATAAACAACAGAAATTTATTTCTGACAGTTCTGGAGGGTAAAGATTCCAAGGTCAAGGCACTGGCAGATTTGGTGTCTGGTGAGGACCCATTTCCTGGTTTCTAAGAGAGTAACCTTCTCTGTGTATTCCCACATGGTGGAGGGGGTCTCTCTCAAGCATCTTTTACAGGGGCACTAATCTCATTCATGAGGGGTCCCCCAATATGACCTCACCATGCCCCAAATCCCCACTTCCTAATACCATCAGGTTGGGGGTTAGGATTTCAATAGTGAATTTTAGTGAAACTATGTTATTGTAGAGGCCAGGCACAGTGGCTTCGGCCTGTAATCCCAGCACTCTGAAAGGCTGAGGCGGGAGGATGGAGCTCAGGAGTTTGAGACCAGCCCAAGCAAGAGGGAGACCCCATCTCTACTAAAAATAGAAAAATTATCCAGGGGTTATGGCAGGCACCTGTAGTCCCAGCTATTTGAGAGGCTGAGGCAGGAGGATAGCTTGAGCCCAAGAGTTTGAAGTTGCTGTGAGCTTGGCTGAGGCTCCTGTACTCTAGCCTGGGTAGCAGAGTAAGACTGTGTCTCAAAAAAATAAATAAAATAAAATAGTAGAGCCACAAAGTATAAATAGTAATCAAAGTCAGATTTTTATAAAAGCCATAGATATAGCCAAGAAGTTAACTAGCCATCATTCCCTAACTTCCTTGCAGCTGTAATTGGTTACTGTTTAATGGTACTATCCTCTCTGACAGACAACAGGGGCAAGATTAGTGACTCCTCCCCATTACTTTGTAATGACATTACTATTGTAAATCCTAAAACTTGAGGTTCTTGCTGTTAAATCCCAAGCACTTGTGGTGATATAGATAACATCTCTGTTGTAAATCTTCAGACTGGTCTTTATAGTATTCTGCAGATCTGCATCCCAGAGACCTCCTGACGTCAGCCAGACCCATGGGGAGACATGGAAACAGATCTAACAACCCTGAAACCCTCTTCCCAGGAAATGTCATAAATGAGAAGATAATTTCTGCATCCCAATTCTATTCGCTCATTCCCTGCCAATCGGCAGACCCAATTCCCTAAACTTTTTTGCTTGCCAAACTATCTTTAAAAACCTTTTCTCTCAAATTCTCGGGGAGGCAGATTTGAGATATTACTCCCATTTCCTTTTCAGGGAACTTGAAAAATAAAAGCTCTTTCTCCACTGCAATACTCACTGTCTGAGGATACTGTTTTTCCGCTGGGGGTGGGGGAGGGTGGGCAGGGACCACACTGGGCTGTAACATCAGCGGAGAACACAAACCATTGTTATGTTATAGCTACTTGAATGTTCTTGGCAAGAGGACATTTCAATCCCCGGAGCCTTTCTTTCCTCATCTGTAAAATGGGTCTATCTTAAGTTATTCTTCACAGGGTAACCCTTAAGATTCAGAGAGTATGCTTGGCACTCCGGACTATGAAGTGAGTTTAGCCATCTCTGAATTAGCAGTAGCTGAAGGTTTCCATGGCTAGAAAGGGGACACTTCACCCTCCCTGAACACTACACCTCTCATCCGAGAGGTCAGCTAGGTGCAGGCTCTGGAATCAGACACTCCTGGGTTCCAAGGCTGGTGGCCATGGACAGCCCCAAGCCACCTCCTGGCCCGAGCCTCCTCTTCCATCTTAGCCACCTGCGGATGAGGAGAGCCCATCATCATGCTGATGTGGGTGGATGGATCTCTTTCCAGTGTGAATTCCTACCTGGGCCCAGCTTACTCATCTGTCAAGCATGGGGTGAGGAGACCCTCCTATCCGGGGATATTGAGTTTATTGTAGCAAAAGAAGCTTAGAGAAGTTTGAGGAGCAGCCAAACTGTGCAATGCGGATGGTGAGTCATCAAAGGGGCGTGTCTGGCGGGCCGCAGACAGAGGAGTCAGAGCCTCGCAAGTCTGGGGGCCCCATCTGGGGTCTGTGCTGCAAGTACCCACAGTCCAGCGGCTCCCAACCACAATGCTGTCATTTCCCGTGGAAGAGGAAATAATGCTGCCACGGATTACAGGAGAGGGTCCCAGGAGAAGGTGCTGTGAGCTCTCACACCTACATAGGTTAACTGGTGGCCCCCCAAAGATACCTCCAAGTCCTAACACCTTGCACATGTAAATGTGATCCTACTTGGAAAAAGAGTTTTAAGGATTATGTCTAAGCTGGTGTTATGAAGTTAAGGACTTTGAGATGAGATCTGGGTTTTCAAGTCTGATACCATCCTGGCCAGTGCCCTTCTGGTGCCTGTGATGATTCCATTTTCCAAATGTTGAGAGATGAGAGATGAAGAAAGCTGCCGAGGGCACAGCCAGGACACTGGCTCTACTGGCTGCTACTGTCTCTGTATAACCAAGTGTCCTGCAAACTGGTCTGTGGACCCCGAAGCATCTAAATCATGTGCACGTTTGCTGAACATGCAAATTACTGGGACCTCCTCCCATTTATTCTGATTTGGTCCGCTCAGAGCTTTGGAAGTGACCGCTCAGAGCTTTGGAAGTGACTTCAATAAATACCCCAGATAATTCTTACATACTTTGAAACCTGGAAACCATCGGACTAGGAAAACAAACGCATCCCAAAGTGAAATAATGTATCTATGAGTCTAGCATCAACCTATGTACTTTCTCTCAATATCCTTGAAATACTATTGAGGAAAGTATTGTAATCCCCATTTCCTAAATAGGAAAACCAAGGCTCCTGATAGGTTCAGTGTCCTGCAGAACTGGAGGAACCAGGGATGAAACCCTAGTTTAAACGGGCTCTCAAACAATTTCATAGATAATTTGTGATTTCCAGGACTCATTTGTACAAAATAGCTCGGTTTAGCTGCGTGAGGTGGCTCATGCCTGTAATCCTAGCATTCTGGGAGGCCGAGACAGGAGGATTATTTGAGCTGAGGAGTTCAAAACCAGCCTGGGCAAGAGCAAGACCCTGATTCTACTAAAAACAGAAAAATTAGCTGGGCGTGATGGTGGGCACATATAATCACCGCTACTTGGGAGGCTGAGTCAAGAGGATGAGCCCAGGAGTCTGAGGTTGCTGTGAGCTAGGCTGAGGCCACTGCACTCTAGCCTGAGCAACAGAATGAGACTCTGTCTCAAAAACAATAAGTAAATATGTAGCAAAAAAAAAAAAAAGCTTGCTTGCCTGTTACTGAGTTGCTTCATTCATTTATTCGCTCATTCATTTATTCATCAATCATTATCCCTGGGGCATCCTCTGTGACAGAGCCCCACACCCCAGAAAGTCAGAAGAACCAGGGAATCTAACACCACCTCCAACATCTATGAGTTTGGGAAAGTGATTTATTCTTTCAGAGCTTGGTTTCCCTCCTCTGTCACTGTATCGGAGTGAGGCTCACATGAGAGGATGCATATGAGTCCCCACATGGGTTGATAGGGGGCCCCTCCCAAAAGATACATTTAAGTCCAGACCCTGTAAATGTGGCCTTATTTGGAAAAAAGCAATTTTGCAAATGTCATAAGGAATTTCAAACCCTCAACATGCTCCATGTCTTCTGACATCAGAGGCTAAGCAGGGTTGGACCTGGTTAGTACTTGGATGGGAGACTAGGAATATCGTTGCTGTAGGCTTAAAAAAAAAATAATAATAATTTTGACTTGAGCTTATCCTGGGCCCTAAACTCCATGCAGGTGTCCTTACAAGAGTGAAGCAGGAGATTAGACACAGCACAGAGAAGATATGATGTGAAGACGGAGACAGAGATTGGGGTAACGTATGCAGTAACCGAGCATATTAGTTTTCTGGTGCAATAACTAAGGCACTCACCACTCAGTTTCTGCAGGGGATAGGTTTCAGGACCTCCATGGATACCAAAATCCACAGATGCTCAAGACAATTATATAAAATGGCATAGTATTTGCATATAACCTGTGAACATCCTTCTGTGTACTTTAAATCATCTCCGGGTTACTTATAATAGCTAATACAATGTAAATACTACATAAGTAGTTGTTATGCTGTATTTTAAAAATCTGTGGTATGTTTTATTGTTTTTTAATTCCAAATATTTTCTGTCTGTAATTGGTCAAATCCTTGAATAAGGAACCTGCAAATACCGAGGGCTGGTGGTACTACAAACTGGATGGTTGAAACAATAAAATTCATTGTCTTGCAATTTTGGAGGCTAGGCGTACAAGATCGGGACTGGTTCCTTCAGGGGCTGTGAAGGAGAATCTATTTTACGTCTCTCAATTGGCTTCTGGTGATTTTCTGACAGCTTTTGGTGCCCCCTGGCTTGTAGAAGCATCTGCAATCTCTGCCTTCATCAGATGGTGCCCTTTCTGAGCACGTGTCCAGAGTTCCCCTTTTCATAAGAACATGAGTCATGTTGGATTATGGGGTCCACCCTACTCTCCAGTATGACCTCATCATAACTTAATAATTATATCTGCAGTCAGGCATAGTGGCTCATGTCTGTAATCCAAGCACATTGGGAAGCCGAGGAGAGAGGATTGCTTGAAGCCAGGAGTTCAAGACCAGCCTGGGCATCACAGTGAGATCCCATCTCTACAAAACTAGAAAAATTTAGGCTGAGTGGGCTTTCTCATGCCTGTAATCCTAGCACTCTGGGAGGATGAGATGGGAGAATTCCTTGAGCGCAGGAGTTTGAGACCAGCCTGACCAAGAGTGAGACCCCATCTGTACTACAAATAGAAAAATTAGCCAGGTGTTGTGGTGGGTGCCTGTAGTCCCAGCTACTGGGAGTCTGAGGCAGAAGGATCACTGGAGCACAGGAGTTCGAGGTTGCTGTGAGCTATTACAGGCCACTGAACTCCAGCCTGAGTGCAGAGTAAGACCCTGTCTCAAAAAAAATTTTTTTTGAGACAGGGCCTCAAGCTGTCACCCTGGATAGAGTGCCCTGGCACAGCAACCTCCAATTCCTGGGCTCAAGTGAGTCTCTTGCCTCCACTTCCCAAGTAGCTGGGACCAAAGGCGCCTGCCACAACACCTGGCCATTTTTTGGTTGCAGCCATCATTGTTGTTTGGCGGGCCCGGGCTGGATTCGAACCTGCCCTGCCAGCTCAGGTGTATGTGGCTGGCACCTTAGCCCCCTGAGCCACAGGCGCCGAGCCAAAAAAATTTTTTTTTAAAACAGAAACATGGATAGTCCCAAACAATAGCTAGAAATACGGGTGCATGGTGGCAGACTCTTGTAGTTCCAGCTACCTGGGAGGCTGAGGCCGGAAGATCACTTGAGCCTAGGAGTTTGAGTTTGCAGTGAGTTATGATGTATGACTGCACTCTATCCTGGGTGACAGAGTGAGACCTTGTCTCAAAAAAAAAAAATGACAGCTGGGCACGGTGGTTCACCCCTGTAATCTCAGCACTTGGGAGGCCGATGTGGGTAGATTGCTTGAGCTCACAGGTTCGAGATCAGAACCTGAGTCAGAGCAAGACCTCGTCTCTAAAAATAGCTGGCCACTGTGGCAGGTACCTATAGTTCTAGCTACCTGGGCAGTTGAGGCAAAAAAATCACTTCAGCTCAGGAGTTTGAGGTTGCCGTGAACTGTGATTCCATGGCATTCTAACAAGGGTGAGAAAGTGAGACTCTGTCTCAAAAAAAGAAAAAAAAAAAAAAAGACATGCAATGGTCCAATCCAAATAAGAACACATTCTAAGGTACTAGGGGCTTCAACATAAGAAGGTGGGTTGGGAAGACAAAATTGAATCCATACACCAAGGAATGCCTAGGATTGCTGGCAGTCCTCCCAAATTATAGGAGAGACAAGAAAAAGATTCTCCCTCAGAGCCTCCAAAAGGAAACAACTCTACAGACACCTTGATTTGAGACTTCTGGTCTCCCGAACTGTGAGTTCATACATTTCTGTGGTTGGCAGCTACTCAGTTTATGGTGACAAGTCATAGCCATCCTAGCAAACCAATGCATCAGTTCAGCACAGGGCACATGCAAGCTGTGCTAAGCTGGCAGCTGGTCTTTGCCCTGGAAAAGTTCATAAGGTTAGTCCTCTTCTAAGAACTGCTCCCAAGACCTCTTCTAAGTTGCATGGGACCAGAAGGTGATGTCTCCAGGTTGGAGAACGTCAGAGTAAAACCTACTGCTAAATGATCCCCCAGTTTCTTGATGGCCTGAGGGAGGTGCAAAGAGGAAGGAAGACTCTGAGGCCAGGAGAGGGCAGATCGGGCAGGAAGTGCCATGTCACAGTGGTCTGGGTCTCAGAGGACAGAGAAAGCAGGCCTGTCTCCAGCAGGTGGAAACAGCCATAAGTTGATGGTGACAAGGAAGGTCTGTGGTGCCCACTTCAGATTCATGAGCTCCAGCCTAAAGGTCTCGCTCAGGTAGTTATTACAGCTCCCATGTTAAAGAAGAGAAAAAGGGAAGTGACTTGTCTGAGGTCACGTAAGTAGTAACAGCTGGGATTTGAACACAGCTCTTACAGAATCCAAACCGCCATGTACTTCCTGCACAGTAGGGTGCTGATAAATGTCTAACAACTGGCTGTCCAGGAAAACAAAATGTATGTCTGTGTATAAACACATAAGTTTACTATAATTTTTGCTTATTATAAAGGATACATAGCACACTGTTTTTACAAATAATAGTTTAACATACAATTCTCTTTATTGTAAATGCCATACAATTATAACTTCAGGGAAACTTGCAAAATCCAGTACCTCTTTTTAGAATTCTTTTTTTTTTTTAAGCCAGTCAATTTTTTTTTTTTTTTTTTGTAGTTTTTGGCCGGGCCTGGGTTTGAACCCACCACCTCCGGCATATGGGGCCTGTGCTCTACCCCTTTGAGCCACAGGCGCCGCCCTACAGCCAGTCAAATTCTATTTGTTATAATTATATGACCAACAATCATGTCATAGTATCAGGCTACAAATAAATGCTTGGATACTCTTCACTTCAGCCAAGCAATGACTCGTGGTGCTGATGAATGAATGTAGTTCCAACCTGAATGCTGGCTGATTTCCTTTATGTTAATGGGTAAGACAAAAGTGAAACAACCAACACAGATGTTAGAACTTTATTTGTTCATCAAAATGTAGCAAAGTAATTGGGAAGTGATCCATTCCAAGAATCAATTGCCTTTGTTTTTATTTATTTATTTATTTAAAGACAGAGTCTCATTTTGTCACCCTTTGTAGAGAGCCATGGCATCATAGCTCACAGCAACCTCAGACTCTCGGGCTGAAGTGATTCTTTTGCCTCAGCCTCCCAAGTAACTGGGACTATAGGTGCCTGCCACAATGCCTGGCTATTTTTAGAGACGGGGGTCTCACTCTGGTTCAAGCTGGTCTTGAACCTGTGAGCTCAGGCAATCCACCCGCTTCGGCCTCCCAGAGTGCTGGGATTACAGGCATGAACCACTGCGCCTGGCTTATTGCGTTTGTTTTTAATATTGCTTATTTCATTGTAAGCTTATATGGTTTAATTTTTAAAAATGGTTCATAAAATTCCTGAAATAATAATTATCTCTCTGTGGGTTGGCAGGAATCTTCTCAGCTCACTACTGGGGTTGCCCACACATTTATGTGCAGGGGAGAGTCATGTGGGGTTTCCCCCAAGTCAGAGTCCCAGAAATCAAGGCTTCTGGCTCCCCTCTCTCCCTCCCTCCATGCCTTCCTTCCTTCCCCCCTTCCTCCCTTCCTTTTCTTTTTTTTAGACAAAATCTTACTCTGTTGCCCAGGATAGAGTGCCCAGTGTCAGCCTAGCTCACAACAACCTCAAGCTGTGGGGCTCAAGTGATCCTCCTGCCTCAGCTTCCTGAGTAGCTGGGAGTACAGGTGTCCCCCACCCCCCACACACATAGTCAAGCTAATTTTTCTATTTTTAGTAAAGACGGTGTCCTGTTCTTGCTCAGGCTGGTCTCAAACTCCTGAGTGCCTGCCTGGGTGCCTCTGGCTAATTTTTAAGCACAGGAGACTGAGGCCATCACCAGTACCTAGGAATAATATTGACAATAGTAGGAATTTCTCAATGGTGCCTTCTTTGCCAAAGCACTTTCCAGATGCCTCAGGTCACAGAAGCCCAACCACTTCTGACTCAGTGCTGGTGTTGGAGATGTGAATGAGGGAGCCAGGTGGGGAAGGATCAGGAATGGTGTTCACTGTCTCTCTGGCGCCTGTGCCAATTCAAGCCTCCTCATCTGTTTAGCTGCAGAAAACTGGCCCTGTACTCCCCTGTGCCAAGAAAGCCCTCTCTCTCTCCCTCCCTCCTTTGTGTCTTCCTCTCTCTTCTCTCTTCCTTTTTCTCTTTTCTCTCCCTCCATCCTTCCCCCTCTCTAATCTATCTTCCTTCTCAGGGTCGCCATCCCCGCTCCTTCTCTTCCTCCCTGGTATCTCCCCCCCTTTCTCTCTCAGTAAAAAGTCTGATACACACACAGAGCTCTGCACCTTCTACAAATGTCCCTCCCAACAAACTCTCACAGTGTTTACACACCCTGAAACCGGCACCAGGATCCAGACACAGGACACTCTCACAAGGCCCCTCTCGGTCGCCCCCACCCCACGCAACAAGACTAAGTACTGCCCTAACCCTGATCAGCAGTAGCCCCCCTTTCTAAACCTCATTTAGGTGGAACTATACAGTGCCCCGCCTTCCTGCATTGCTTCTCCCGCAATGCGCGTGCGCTTGTGTTTTGCTCATCCCTTTTCCTGTAGAGAAATAAACTATCTCTTTTCATTGTGCCACGATCCCGCATGAGAGGGTTTGTTAATATACCCATTTTACAAATGAGAAGACAGAGCTCAAGAAGAGGAAGCCCTCAGTCCCGGGAGTCTGTCCCAAGCACTTCCTTCTGGGAACACACCAACTGAGGTTCCCTATCGCAGCTCACAGCAACCTCAAACTCCTAGGCTCAAGTGATCACTTACCCCAGCCTCCGGAGTACCTAGAACCATACGCCCCCCAGGCCACCACTCCTGCCTAGTTTTTCTGTCTTTAGTAGATACAGGTCTCCAACTCCCGAACTCAAGGCATCCACCCACCTCAGCCTCCCAGAGTGCTGGGATCCGCTGTGAGCCACCGCCGGACCCGGGATCTATTTTCTGACCCAGGTGCCCATCCGAATGCAGTCCTTGCCTTGGGGGTTGTCTGAGTTCCAGTAATTTATGGAGTACCCACTCCGCAAGGTGGAGCTTTTCTGCTCTCAAGCTTCAGGAACTTCTGAAGAAACAGAATTGGGAAACAAGGAAAGGAAATAGGCTGGGGACTGCCCGTGTAACCGGAACCTGGGTCTCTCCTGATTTCCAAACAGCCAAGGGTGTGGGGATACTGTTAGTCCTATGGGGGAAGAGAGGAGCCTCCCGGAAGTCCAGATGTGCGGGGTTCTCCTACTCATGGTCCTTTGCACGTGGGGGTTGATTTGTGATATTCGGGATTGAAGATGAAAGGAAAAACCTGTTTTTATACTTCAAACACTTGTAATGTGTAAGGTGTGGATTTTCCACCCAGAGCGATTCTATAATTTTCTGCAGACACCAACTGTTGCAATCTAATTCAGTTCTCACATTAACTACCCAGAGTTGTAACCGTGGAAGGGAAACTGAACATAACCAGCTCTGCTTTGCTTCTGCCCCTCTGTAGTCATATCCTGTAGCTTAAAAGCTTCTGCTGAGCTTCTGCAGGTAAGGTAGAAGAAAAGTGACAACTGGGCCTTCTCCAAAACTAACTCCTGAGGAGATAAAGAAGGTATGCACAAAAGTTACAATGCTAAGTTACTGGCTGGGCGCCTGTGGCTCAAGCGGCTAAGGCGCCAGCCACATACATCTGAGCTGACAGGTTCGAATCCAGCCCGGGCCCACCAAACAACAATGATGACTGTAACCAAAAAACAGCCAGGCGTTGTGGCGGGTGCCTGTAGTCCCAGTACTTGGAGGCTGAGGCAGGAGAATTGCTTGAGCCCAGGAGTTGGAGGTTGCTGTGAGCTGTGATGCCATGGCACTCTACCCAGGGCGACAGCTTGAGGCTCTGTCTCAAAAAAAAAAGTTAACTGACCAAGAGCAAAGAAGTTGAGCAATCTCCTCAGACCCTCACTGACACCCAGATATCTGCGATCCTTGGTTACCTCTTGCAACCCAACTCCTACTGCCCCTTCCCTTAAGAGAAAAAGGAGCTTAAAGTCCAGACTAACTTAAGAGAGTTCTTTGGGACATTAGTCTTCCATCTTCTCACTTTGCTGGCTCTCTGAATAAACACAATTTATTTCTTGCCCCAGCACTTTGCCTTTTGACCTATTGGCTGACCCGAGGCAAGCCACCACACCTGGCCAAATTAAGACTCTTGAGATGGCTCGGCACTCGTAGCGCGGTGGTTACTGTGCCAGCCACATACACCAAGGTTGGCGGGTTCAAACCTAGCCCGGTTTGATTCGAACCTGCTAAGCAACAATGACAACTGCAACAAAAAAATAGCCAGATGTGCTGGGGGTTGCCTGTAGTCCCAGCTACTTGGGAGTCTGAGGCAAGAGTTTAAGCTTAAGCCCAAGAGTTTGAGGTTGCTGCGAGCTGTGACACCACGGCACTCTACCCAGGGAGACAACTTGAGAGTCTGCCTCAAAAAAAAAAAGGATTCTTGAGATAAGGAGATGATCCTGTATTATTCCAGTGGGCCCAATGTCATCCTATAGGTTCTTAGGTCAGGGTGGCAATTGTCAGGGAGGCAAGGGTGTCCAGGTGTGAGAGAGATTTGGAGATGCTACACTGCCCACTTTGCAGATGCAGGAGGGATCCATTAGCTGAGGCAACTGGGCAGCCTCTCCAAGCCAGAAACAGATTCTCTCCTAGATGCTTTAGAAGGAACACAGCCTTCTTGACACTTGATTTTAGCCCTGTAAAACCAGTTTCAGATTTCTGATCTCCAGAACTGTAAGACACAACAAATTTGTGTTGTTTTAAGCTACGAAGTGTGTGGTTATTTGTTATAGCAGCAAGAGGAAACTAATATACCGTGTTGCTAGTCCTTGGGCCCCCTCCCCTGCCTCCCTCTTTGGTCACCTTAGTCCTACCTGAACCTTCCTTAAACACTCTTCAATTAAATCATTTTAGTGTACTGTCTTTCCCCTGGGGATATTACATGGAAAAAATAACTAATTTCCCCCCAAGTCATAGATCTTATAAGAGGTGAAGTCAAGATTCCAATCCAGACAATTTGTTAGGATGGTCTATATTCTATTTTTATTTTCTTTCTTTCTTTCTTTCTTTTTTTTTTTTTGAGACAGAGTCTCACTCTGTCACCCTGAGTAGAGTGCCGTTGCATTATCACAGCTCACAGTAATCTCAAACTCTTGGGCTCAAGGGATCCTCCTGCCTCAGCCTCCCAAGTAGCTGGAACTACAGGCACCCCTTACAATGCCCAGCTAGTTTTTCTACTTTTATTTTTATTTTTAATTTTTTTTTTGAGACAGAGCCTCAAGCTGTCACCCTGGATAGAGTGCTGTGGCATCACAGCTCACAGCAACCTCCAATTCCTGGACTCAAGCGAGTCTCCTGCCTCTGCCTCCCAAGTAGCTGGGACTACAGGCGCCCGCCAC